>CM074289.1:40000-85000 GCA_037194245.1 Opsariichthys bidens
CCACCAACCTTCATGCGCTCCATTACTCTTCACCTTCCATCACAGACTGAGAATGCTGGGAAAGTTCAGCTACTGGGCATTTATAGTCATGGGCACAATTATTGACAGACATGTGAGCAAATGAACAGAAATTAAGTTCACCAAATAAACAAACCTCAGTATTATAAATTTAGCAAGTGCCCTAATTAAAAAATGCGCCAACATGTTTCACTATTGCAAAGCGTTTCAATAATAATAATAATAAAACAAATAAAATAAATAGCAATAAAAAAAAAAATCCCCTTAAACCCCCAGTTTGGTTTCTCCCACCTCCCATGATGCACCACAGCAAAGATATAAAAGTCCATTTCAGAAAGAGTTTGTCAGTATTAAAAATTATTGTGAAAGTACCAAGCAGGAGGAAATTACAATAACAAGACTGAGAGTGGATCCCACAGGACTGAATGCCACCGTGTTTTAATGGAGAAAAGGTGAAAGCTGTGAAAGCTGTGGGGTTAAAGAAAATGCTGAACATGTCATATTGCACTGTATTTTACATGAGGTGGGAAGATCGGGTTCAGGAGGCAGGGCAGGAATGGAATTGGATAGGGATACTGGCACAGAAGGAGAGGGAGAGGGGATGAGAATTACCAGGAAGGCACTATTTAAATTTCTTAAAGACACAGAATATATGAGAACACCTTAAACATATTACACACTCCTGTACAGTAGGTGGCAGTATGCACCTACTTTGTTTGCAATCTGCTAATAAACAAGAAAGAAGAACACGCTCTGGATTTTCAACTGGCTCCAGCAAACTGCCATGTTGCTTCTCAAAGAGACTGATTTTTGTTTGATTTTCCAACATAATTTGTTTTAACCAAGGCAAGGTTGGGTGAAGGTTTGGGTACGGTTCAACACTGTTTTATTCAAGGGTTAATTTACCTGACTTTAATACTGTTTTGGATGAAGTAATGGACCAGTGGCCCCAAAAACAATGAAAAAACATGTGAATTAAAAAATATATGTGCAAGATTGGATCTTTTAGATATCTGGATTACCCACACCAAAGATTGTATACCTGGAGCAATAATGATTTGACAAAACAATCGCATATTGATTTTTGGCTAATTTCTACAAAGGATGCAGATGATGTTGAATTAGAGTAAACTGAACTTTCAGTATTAACAGACCACAAGGCTATAATGATTCAAATGAACAAAGATGCTGTAAGTTCAGCTGGTCCTAAAACAAACTATTGGAAATGAAATAAAAACTTGTTAGAAAATGAATGGTTTAGAAATAAAGCCACTGAAATCATATGAAAATTTTGGAAACGGGCATGTATCTTCAATAAATTTGGTCCCAATTGGCAGTTAATGAAATTTGAAATACGAAGCATAGCTATGAGTATAGGAAAAAGATTGCTAAAGAAAAAAGTGAAAGAAAACAAAGTAATTGAAGAAATAATGGAATTATCCAGTAAACAAATATTAACAAATGAAGAACTTGAACAATTGGCATCCTTGCAATTACAATTAGACACAATCTATATAGGTAAAGCTGAAGCTGCCTTTATAAGAAGTAGACAGAAGTGGACGGAACAAGGTGAGAAAAATACCAAATATTTTTTTAATTTAGAAAATCGTAATAGGGAATTATCATCTATGCGTAAACTCATGATTAATAGTAAAGTAAGTGAAAACAATAAAGATATTGCTGGATATGGCAATTTCGAGAAACAGTCAGAATTGCGAGTTTATATTGAAAATACCTCGGCAGTTTGGGAAACACTTTGTCATTCAGTATCACAGTCGGAACCATCAGTTGTTGTTCGCTCGACATCGGGAGGAATAAGAGGTTGCGCTCTGAACATACATGGAAACGGATACGAGGTGAGAGTGAATTAAGTTTGTGTTCGCTTTTATTTTTGTTTTTCTCCTGTCTTTTGAACCGTTTTAAAGTAATTGATGTATGCGTGCCAGTTTTTGTCTCTTTTAATCAAGACCATTTATCCGACCTCGAGTCCACATCGAGACATTGATAAACATCATAAAACATGCGCCTTTTACAGTCTGTGGTCGCGATCAATGAAAGTTTCTGTCAACAAAGTGACGCGCTCCTTCATTTCTCGACGCTATTCTTTCCCAGACAGGGTTAGAAACTGAGTGTGTTTCTGTTCTCCAGCTCATTTGCAGAATGTCATCGTTGATTTCACATGGATTTCAGAGCAGTAAACAGGACTTCAGCTTCGGGCCGTGGACAGTCTCGGCTGTGAAGACTCACATCATGAAGTCTAAAGATATTGAGAGGTGAGTGCATGCATGTCTTGATGCTGAGGAAAGGATATTTCATGCGATAATCTGAGCGGCCGGGTCTGATTCTGTCACAGGTTGGCAGAGACGATGCATATGCCGGCTCTGCCAGAGATGCTGTTTGGTGATAATGTGTTGCGCATTCAGCACACTGATGGTTTTGGGATCGAATTCAATGCGATCGACGCTCTCAAGCGTGTCAACAACATGCAAGACTCTGTGAAAGTGGCTTGTGCTCAAGAGTGGCAGGAAAGCAGGTAGAGCTTTGTGTTCTTCATTATAGTCTGGAAAGATGCTTTCATTCATGAGGAGTCTTTGCTGCATCTGTACAGGGCCGATTCGGAGCATTCGAAAGAAGTGGTGAAACGCTACGATTGGACGTACACAACCGATTACAGAGGGACCTTACTAGGGGAGCACATGCAGATCAAGGTATTCTGTGCTTTAACACTTAAATTATCTGAATGCGGCGTGTCTCTGACTCAAAGAGCTCGTGAACAGGTGACGCCGACCACCGAACGGATCGACATGGAGAGGCTGAAAGCACGAGAACAAATCAAGTTTTTCGAGGACGTGCTGCTGTTCGAGGACGAGCTGCATGATCACGGCGTGTCTATGATCAATGTGAAAATTGTGAGTTTCATCGGCTTCTTGTGCAAATTTACAGCATTAATGGTTGGATTTGTAAGATGATGTCTGATGCTTTCAGAGAGTGATGCCCACCAGTTTCTTTCTTCTGCTGCGGTTCTTCTTGCGAGTGGACGGAGTCATGATCAGGATAAACGACACGCGTCTTTATCACGAGGCGAGTCGGCTCACCAAGAGAACAGAACATCAATTGTCGAATGCTTTGTTATTCAAATATGATTTTAGTGTTTCTTAAACTTCATTGTTCTGCAGGCTGGAAAAAACCACATGCTTCGAGAATTCAGCACACGTGAAAGTAAAATATCAGATCTCCAGGTGAGTGCTGCTTATTAAGGAAGGGGTTCACCCAAAAATGAGCTTATCCTGGTTACTTACTCGCCCTGGCCATCCCAGACTTTCCATCCGTAGCCAGAGAGAAATTAAGGTTTTGGAGGAAAACAATCCAGGATTTTTATGCATTTAATGCCAGTGAATCAGCGTAGTCCATCGTTAATGGTCTAGAATCAATATTTAGGCGGCTTCAAATTAATCCACACTAAGGTTTCAAACGTACCGTTACCAGTCGGTATTAAAGAAAACTGAATGGAACCAGCGTTTCTGCAGAACCTGGTGTATGCAGCACCAGCTGATAGACGCTGCTTTCAAACAGGAATTGGATCATTGTTATAAAATTAATTTTAAATCCACTTACCGATTTCTCTGTACACATATTAGATAGGCCAGTCTTTTTTTTTAACACGTGATCTGCCAGGACCTTCCTTACTAATCTACATAGCAGGAAGTGCTCAAGTCTGGCGACACTTTGTGAAGTTAGAAGCTGAAAAGCGAAGTGTAATATTTGTGATCGTCCAATATGCTGCACGAGACGTGTCACCACCAACGAGACCGCAAATGAACAGTTTTGCAATAAGGCTGCAGAATCGTTAAAATATCGCAATCTCGATTCAAACACCCACACGATCTTATCCCTTGAAAACGGTGATTAAACCTTTGACAAGTACGATCACAGCCAACATTCAGATCTGCGTTGGCGCTGCTGCTTATCCAGAGCAGTTGTCATGTACAGGTATGAAACGGCTTTACAAACAGTATTATCATTTCTGGCTTCCAATAATTCAGATTATCACAGTAGAACTGGGGCAAAAGTTTATAGTTTGTAAACAAACACTGATCGGTTACATAAATATGCCGATAGGTGGCGACAAGTGAGTTTTCAAACGGGAGTTTTCGTGAGCGTGTGCTTTAGTGATTATAAAGAGAGGCTCTTCTCTCGCTTTATTACTCATTCACAATCTGAGTACAAGTTCAGTTTTTTTTCATTAACATGTTATGATTGACCAACGTACCAGACAAAATGGGACAATATTGTTAAAGTACTTAATTCAACAGATTTTGCTATGGGTACTAAAATTGGTACTGATACCGACTACTGAATTTTGGCACCGTGACTACCCTAATCTACATGAGCCCAGCCGTCTTCCCTGGAGAAACGACCAGACATTTCCAGGAAAAAATAAAAACTGATATACTTTTTACATGGTCCTCCAAAACCTTAATTTCTGTTTGGCTGAGGAAAGAAAGTCATACACATCTTGGATGGCCTGCGGTGAGTGAATAATCAGGAAAAGTACATTTTTGGGGAAAATCAGTCCCGGAGGGCTGCTGTCCACCTGAGTTTAGCCCCAACTTACCTCAACCTGAAGTTCATGGTGTTCCCAGTAAGACCTTGATCGGCTGCTTCAGGGGTTTAACTGGAGTTGAGCTGAACTCTGGAGCAGGACAATCCTGCTTTAAGCAACGAATTGAAGGCCTTGACGAGTACTAAGACCGATTAAACTGCCGATTTGTGTGTGATTTCGAGAGGCTGTGCTTCATGTGCACTGACATGTTTGTATCTCTGTCCTTGACTTTGCAGCATGTTCCCCCAGCGATTTACACAGACCCCAATGAGATCGCACAGCATTTGCCCCTGAAACTCACAGAGTGTGAGAAACTAGAGTTTCCAGCGACACAAGCAGAATCCTCACCATCTCCACAGTGACAGGACGAAAATCAGAGCAAAGCGCTCGCTAAAGACTCGTTAATACCGAGCTGATGTAAAGTCTTATGGTGTAACTTTCAAGGTGCAGAATGTCTGCTTTGTAATGTAATGCTTGTTTGTTCTGGGTGTCATTGGAGAAGATTTTATTAAAATACTTTAAATGATTTCATTGGATTGAGAAAATATGTCCAGACACACAAGGATGAACAAACACTGAAAGGAAAAATAATGAACTCCTAATGCTGGTCTAAAACTTGTTGAAGATGGACTGATAACAATAATGACTGACTGATGCTGCCTTCACGCGTTATTGGAGATTTCCTACTTCCCTCTTCTAAAGTCGTAAAGATGACGAGCTAATAGTGTTCAAATGCTTTGTTGTCTGAAAGAATCGGAATTATGGACAACAGGTTTATTCTTTGCCTTTTTCTTGGAGAAATCTTATTAATGCCAAACTGTATAGATGAAATTAAATTTCGAATAGAATGTCGCATCCCGTTCACCATCAACCATACAAACATTCTTGATGGATTGCTGCCAGTTATGGAATTTCAGTCAAATACGGTATTTGTTCGTATCAAAATTATCTCAAGAGTTTCCCAGTAGTTAATATGACCTGAGAGAATGTTCGTTTATAATCCCAGGTCGGAGACTGAGAGTGAGTTTCCTAGTTCGAAGGCAAACTTAACCAGTATTTGCCAATTCCATAATCGGCAGCAATCCAGATAGTGTGGAGAGTGTTTCTATAGTTGTCAGTCAATGGGATGCTACATTATATTAAAAATTATTATATGGCTTTAATATTTAAAAATTACACACTAAAAGTGGCAGTTTTGGCCACTCAGTGATTCACTCGTCACTCACGAATCTTCAGACCAAGTCTGCAAAGTTACAGTGTCTGCTTTACACCGTTTGCAGTTGTAAAACAAACTTTTTGTTTTTGCAAAATGCTAAGAACGGCGACATTTGACATGTCATTCAAAACGAAACGCTCTGATGTTTCATTTGGAAAACACTTCCATTCAAATGTTCATGTGTGAAAACACAATTTGTTCACTAAATCAAAACTCTTTGAATTGTTTTGAAAATGAAATAAACTATTTCTACACCACTGCATTTCAGTTTACTTTGTAAATATCTGCTGAATACGCATACAAGTCACCTTTATTTCTAGAACACTTTATACAATACAGATTGTTCAGATTCTGCTGTAAAGCAGCTCTAAAAACCAATAATGTCAAGTTTAATGTTCATTTATTTCAGTTCATCAAATGTATTTGTGCACATGTTGTGTGACAAACTCCTGTACGCCGAACAAACTGAAGGCACCAGACTGTAGTGTTTTATATTTTTCACATCCACATGTAGTTATTCTGGTTTATGGCTAATCATTTGATGCTTTGTGTGTAGAGCTACTATGCAAAAACACAATTTTTAGAAGAATTAAAATAGTTTTGAATGAAGAGTTTGCTTTTGCAAGAGATGTTTGATGTTTTACATGTGTGTTTTGTGTAGTTTCGAGAAAAGGTGATAAACCTCACTTAAACGCGACGAGCTCGTAATCACGACTTCAGAAGTGAACCACATATTTTACTACGATTATGAGTTTGAGCCAAAAATCCAGGAACGGTTTTTAGACGTTTCCACCCGGTGCGTTTTATATGTGACACGCGAGTCTGTGCACGTGGGCCTGTGGACGATGCTGTCAGTAAGTATCACGTTTGTCTGTATTTCGACTGTTAAACGAACGAGTTCTTTTATGGCATATTAACTATGACGACCCCATCTGTCGGATCATAAATAAGCTTAAACATCTTACTCAACTTTTATTTGCTAAGAAATTGTTTCGAGCAGAGTGCGAATATTAAGACTGTCTTACTAGGTTTTGAAATTGAAAGCATACATTTTTAAAAATAGAAAAAAAACTAAACATTTATTTTAAGCTTGTCACTATTTTTGGATTAGCTATTTATTTGCACTTTCTTGTTTCATATATCAATTTTCCTCTTGAAATGGGCAGTTTTGCCTTGAGATTGTAGCGAAAATAAAATGTCAGGTCTTAAAATGCATTTATATTTTAATTTGACAATAGCCTAAGTTTTATAATTACAATAAAAAGCAAATCACTAACGTGTATTTAAATTTTTGCGCACATTAATTCTCCCTCACCCTTTCACGTGTTGGTACTTTTCCAAATGGATTAGTCCAGTTTAATTGAATCAGTTTATTTCGTGTCTGCAGCTCAAACGATTCTCGAGGAATGAATGGATAGAAGCATCTGTCAGAAAATACATCCGTCATTTTAACTGAAGCGTTCAGCTTCACCTGTGCTGTAGCTCATTACCCACAGTAATTCTCACTCTAGTTTCTCCACAGTGGCAAGAATAAAGTGGCATTTATGCTGCCTTCACGTGCTGTTGGAATTATTGTAAATGTTTCCTACTCGGAAATTGCATGTTGGAGTTGGGAGTGCCACAAACTTTAAGGCGGCGCGGGGAGAAGGATTGCTGCCGTGAATGCCAGTCTCTTTTAGTTTTTCCACAACAGCTACGTCGCCTCGTCTTGATGTTAAAGTAGTGCATATTTCAATTGTACAAATATGAACAATCATTTAAAGCAGATTGTATGAGCAATACAGCAAGCTATCTAGAGAGCGCAGTGAGGGTTATGAAGCGCGTATTTATGCTGCAGACATGCCAAAGAAAGGCAGACGAGTGAAGAAGTGTGAGGAGGAGGAGGATGTACCTGTCAAGCAGATGAAGATCGTCAATGGCTCCGCCGCTCCCCTGTGCTTCGACTCGCCGCGTGATTTCTTCCAGAGTCTGATCAGTCCGGTCGGGCTGGACGAGTTCTTCCAGCAGTACTGGGAGCAGAAGCCTCTGGTCCTGCACCGGTCCGACGCGGATCTGGCCTCTTATTACCGCTCCCTGTTTCAGCTGTCGGACGTGAAGCGGCTCTGCGCTCGCGGCCTGCAATACGCCACGGACCTCAACGTCTGCCGTTGCGTCGACGGCAAGAAAAAAGTGCTGAATAAAGCAGGAAAAGTCAAGTTCAGCCAGCTGAAGAAGGACTTTGAGGAGAAGAAAGCCACCATACAGTTGCACCAGCCGCAGAGGTTTAAGGTCAGGGCCACAGAAAGCAACACAAAAGACTGCGTCGTACAAACCTGCAGTGTTAGTCTGAAGTCTCGTGTGTTCGCAGGATGAGCTGTGGCGCATTCAGGAGCAGCTGGAGGGTTTCTTTGGGTCGCTGGTCGGTTCTAACGTCTACATCACACCTCGCGGCTCTCAGGGTCTACCGCCGCACTACGACGACGTCGAGGTCTGTGATCTGGAAACCAGTTCTGTTCTGTCTGCTGCTCATCTGCACTGTTGTGAAGTGTAGTTGTCATGTTTGAGCTTCATATATTGTTTGCTCGTGTGCATTAAGAATAATTAACGCACACTCGTTCTGCTGGTTCCTGATGGTGCGATTTGTGTTTTTGTGCATTTATCTGTTCAGGTGCTGATCCTTCAGCTGGAGGGACAGAAACACTGGAGGCTCTACCAGCCCACCGTCCCTCTGGCCCGCGAGTACAGCCTGGAGCCCGAGGACCGCATCGGCACTCCGACACACGACTTCATCCTGCAGGTTTGTGACATCGCTGGGTTAAAAGGTCACATTTTAGGGGAGCCTCGATCAGCAGGGACATTGAGACCGGTCAGCATCCCAAAATCTAACTCGCGTGTTTGAATAAATGAATCTTCTGCTCGTGTGTCCGTGTTTCTTCTAGGCTGGTGACTTACTGTATTTTCCCCGAGGAACGATCCACCAGGCGGACACTCCTTCAGACGTGGATCGATCCACACACCTCACGCTCAGCACCTACCAAAACATGTGCGTCTCCACATTCTGATGATGTGCTTCCGTTCACAGCTTTGAAAGAGCTCGATTATGTTCTCCTCTAACGTTAAGTCCACAGACACATTACAAAAAAACCCATGAGAGCGTGATTATTTAACCCATTTCCGTTTCAGTGTTGACGGGTTTAACAGTAGCATATGAAAGGGCTTTTCCATGTGCAGATCGAGAGTTGCAGACCATCAGCGCATTGTAAAGGTCTTCAGATAAAAGCATCTGCCAAACGTATAAATGTAAAAGCCCTCAGAGACTAATTGAGAAATGGACATAAATTATATTCTTTCGGTTCTGTCTTTAACCAAGAAATATGCATGTCAAATTGACCCACAAACATAATCGTGATAAATGTTGTACGTACATTAACTAGCTTCACATGCGTATTCATGACTCTTGGTGAGAAATGTCACAAAATGTCAAGGGAAAAAAAAATAGGTGAACCAGTATTTCTGAACACTCAATCAACATGGTTCATGCAAAACAATGTAAGCAGTGTGCTTCAGATAGGGAATGTGTGTGTGTGTGTTTCAGGTCGTGGGGCGACTTCATGTTGGACGTGATTCCCGGCTGCGTGTTCGACTGCATGAGGCGTGAGCGCGGGATGCGCAGCGGTCTGCCTCGTAACCTCCTCATGGTGAGCGCAGCCTCATTTTGCTCAGTAGGGTTCATTGTGGCTATAACAGAGTGTTTGTTCTCTCGCTCCGTGTGTGTCAGTCTCCCAGCATCGGTCCTGACGTTAATCAGCAGCTGTGTGCGTTTCTGCGGCGCTTGGCTGATGATTTAGAGCGGGAGAATCATGAGTTGCGCTCCACTGCTATGAAGAGAGACTTCATCTCTCACCGACTGCCACCGTACCGGCTGAACCAGGACGACGTCGATCCCGGTGAGTCTCACAGGCTGCTTGTCAGCTTGTTTGTCGACGTGTCGCTGATGTCTGTGACGAATGGGTTTCTCTTCCAGTTGGAAAACTGCCGTCGCTAGAGGACACTGTATGTATCCGGTTCAAAGAGCATCTTCTTCTAACGGTGGAGCCCAATCAAGAGAACACCGTAAGAGTCACACACACACACACACACACATATATATACACAGCAAATCCTTACTGTGTCTGTCTCTCTCCAATCAGGACGAGGCCTCAGAGCTGGTTGTGTTTGTGTTACATTCTTTAAAGAACAAGAGGGAAACACACATGATGGGAGCATCTGATGATGATGATGATGATGATGATGATGAAGAGGTCATCTCACAGGTCTCTCAGCCCACGACATCTTGCAGACTAACAATGTTCATTTGTGTTATGTACGTTCTCACGCCGAGGTTCTTGGGTTTCAGGGTCTGCGGTTCCCTCTGACACATCTGTCTGCGCTGAAGCAGCTGCTGCGCTCCGAACGCATCCCGGCTGCGCAGCTGAAGCTCACGCAGGATGAAGATAAACTGGGGCTGATGCTGGGACTCTGGAGCGAAGGACTGCTGCACGTCTGCCAAACATCGTAATGAGCCGTTGCTTTATGTCATGTAGACAAATGACACATTATCAGCTGATACCTCTGCATGTGTTCGTGAAGAAACTGCAGCTGTGTTCATCGGAAATGGTTATGCACAACTCAGAACAGGAAGAAAAATACTGAATAAAATGAGTCACTTCCCATGTCCAGTGTGAAATATTGTTTAACAAACAGCAGTTCAGACTGTTCAGCCAGACATCTTATTCAAACTAACACACATAATGAATTTTACATCATAGATTTATTGTTTTCTCAGATTCGTTCCGCTTTTAAAAATGTTGATAATGAACATCACTGTACACATTATATGTTTGCGGTTCAGCGTTTCTCTGAAATCAGACTATACACACGTTATTGTTCCTGAAGGACTTCAGTGAAATGACTGAGTTTACTGGAGACCATCCGAACACTTTCACCACCGTGACGCTACGGCTTGAGCCGACGGAACAAGCGTTTGCAACTGTTCATCCTGGTGGATTAAAGGGAGAATCCCGCAGGACTTCACCTGAAGCGCTGAAGGTTTCTGGTAGTGCAAATGTGCTTCACAAGATAAAAACAAACATACGGATCCGTATCCCTCTGGTTCCTCCACTTGCACGGAGGACTTTAAAACAGAACTAAACACTTTTTCAGGAAAATGACCCAGAATCAATTATTGGCTTTGATCTCAGTGAGGCCAAACTGTCCAGGCTTCAGTCCCTGATATTACCCGTCCATGTTCTCAAAGTGTGATTTTGTCTATCACAGCACCTCGACGTCCCAGGTTTGAGTGACGTTGTCGGCACAAAGCAGACTCAGAATCAGCTGGTCTCGGTCAGATTCACGTCCACCTGAGACAAACGCAAGATGCTCCGTTCAGAACAAACACACGCTCCAGATTTCCTCTGGGACACTGATGAGACCGAGGCTCTTACCTTTGAGGTCCAGCACCAGGCTGCGGTTTAAATGCGAGCAGATGCTTCCATCTTCGTTGAGACTCCACCGCTGGTTCACGCGCCCGTGTTCCTCCCATAATGCCACTCTGGCCCCCGCACAGGCCTTGGCACCGATCACAGACAGACAGCCGCGCCGCACCTGCACAAACGCAATCACCTGTCACTGAATCACAGCTGACGACTAACACTCCTGCTTCTGATGCCCAACATCACATGACAAGTCATTTTCTGAAAACTATGATGAAATCAGACAATGACATTTTATCTAGAACAAGACTTGGTGTCTGTCGAATAGTTCTCGAAGTTGGCCGGTACACACCGGTACCCTCACTTTTTATGTACTGGCACTCCTGAGATGTCACCGGTACTCTGACGTCCCTAACCCTAACCGCTGGGGTTGAAACACACTAGAACACTAACCAAGTGGAGTATACTAAAACTAACTCGTTTTACCGGCTATCTTACAAATATCCAAGGAGACGGTTTGTGAAGTTAAATTCATCCTTTGCTTTAGAATGGCAATGTTTCACAGACACAAGAATATTTTTATCTGAAAGTCGACAGATTCTCAACACAACACGTCCTTCAGGAGGACCGTTTTCTCTTCCGTCTTTTCAGGACAGTTCAAGGTCAGACAGAGACTGACCGTGTTCTTCAGAAGGCCGTCGGTGAAGATCCAGTGCTGTGTGTCCAGAGAGCGATCAGCCGGACGCAGGAAGACTTTCGCTGGAAAGGAGCAGTCTTTGCTCTCAGTGGTCAGAACTGAACCCAGAGCTCGATTCCGCACCTGAACGAACACTTTCGGCTGAGGAGAAAAGAACGACTTTAAACCAAGACAGGAAACGACATGAAGACATTTACTTGTTCAAAGTGTTGGTGTTTTAGACAACTGATTCACTGCAAAACTACAAGTCACCGATTAAACTAAACACACGCTAGAATCGTGCAGACTACAAATGACTTGCATAAGAACACACACACAAACTCATTCAAAATAATAGTAGGCAAAAATCCTATCCTATATTGAAGTACTTTTAGTGCAGTGAACTGCTTGCCATCTTTCTAATGTAGACTACACATCCAAAACACGCTGAGAAGAGTTCCTGAAGCATCAGTCAATCAAAACAGTGCTCAACTTCACTTTGAAAACAAACTGGGATTCAGTTATATACAGAAAGCAAGCAAAGACTGGAGCTGAAATGTGTGATATGACAATATTAGGTCATGCACATTTAAAATTTCTCCAGGATCTGCTTTCAAAGGCAGATTTTTAGTATCCAGCTACAGTCAGGTGCAGTTCTGTGGCTGTTTTTGATTATTTCTATCGTAGTTATGGACATTGCAGTTCCTTGTCATCATGACAGTTTATTACATTTAGTCATTTAGCAGACACTTTTATCCAAAGCCACTTACGAGAGAGGAATACAAACAAATAGACACAGGAAGTGCTCACAATACAAGTTTCATACATTGCTTATTATCTGCATGCGTTTTAAGCTTAATTGAATTTACACATTTTCACAATTAGTTAATTGTGATTATTTTTGGATGATTGTGCAGACGTGTCAGAACTGACCTGTTTGAGAGGCTTCAGCGATCCGATCGTCTCCCAGCCGTTCTGATGCCCCCAGACCGGATATTCTCCTGGCTGCAGAAACATCTGATGGCCCTTAAAATGAGTGTATTCATATGCGACCCACCTGCGAGACGACAGAGGCATGTTCGTCACCGTGATTCTGAGGATCATTTACACATGAAGTAGTGAACGAGCTCTTACAGGCCGCTGTTGACTCTCACAGACTGACTGAAGAAGTGGCTCACGTTCTCCACATCTGAGAACAACATTTCTTCAAGGCCCTCAAAACCACTGAGAGAAAACAGGCTCACGGACGGATCTGTGAAGCTCTGAACAGAGAAGAGAAACACTAACTCGCATACAAATGTCACGAGAAAGCATATTTATTTCTTGTATCTACTGAAATAAGCTCTCATCAACTCACGTATGGAATGGGCTTTAAAGACTTAATGGCTGTTGATATACAGCCACAGGAATTGAGATCAGGGTAAAGCCCCTCCCCCAGGATATAATGGTTCCCAGAATATCCCTCCTCATCGAACAGCAACCAACTTCCTCGGATCACCCGGAAGGACACGAGGCCCGTTACGCCACAGCCAGGAACTTCGCTCTCAAACTCTCGGCTCTCGCCGCCGTACTGCGTCTGGCTGTAGGCACGCAGCTGCGCTCCGAGAGAAACACATTAGCGGCACAGGCCACACTCCTCAGCTGTGCCCCGATTCAGAGGCTGCATCCTTCCAGGTCCGCCAAGGTCGAACGGAGCGCTGTTAAATGGGGTGGTACAGCCTACGGAGGATTGCTCTTGTCGCCTAGTAACTGTGACAGCTGCCGTTGACGAGGCAGTAATGTTTGTACTGGATAATTTTGAAAGTTATATTCAACAGTCTAAAAACAAAACAGGGTTCACCAACTACCTTGGTTCATTTATGTCAGGGGTGTCCAATCCTGCTCCAACACCAACTCAACACACCTGAACCACATAATAAAGATCTTACCAAGCATACTGGAAACTTTAAGGCAGGTTTGTTGAGGCAAGTTGTTGCCAAACTTTGCAGGACAGCACCCTCCAGAAGCAGATATGGACACCCCTGACTTATGGACATAATACATTTGAACTGCTTTAAAGTTTTATTTTTACATTTGTGTTGTTAGAAGTTCAAAGAACTTACATTGAAAAGTGTAATCTGGCATTTTTTCTCAAAAAAATACTTTTGGCCTTTCAGGATGCAGCCTCTGAATTTGGACGCAGCTCTTGTATGTTAGCAGCACATGAAATGCAAACATACCAAAAACTTTGGTTCCACGATCCGACACACTTCCTGCGACGAAAATGAGAAGCATCAATGAAAGTGTGTCATGTACCCAGACACACACACACACACACACACACACACTCACACTCACTCTCTCACACACACACACACACACACTCACACACACTCACACTCACTCTCTCACACACACTCACACACGCACACACACACACTCACTCACACTCACACACATACTCACACACACACACACACACTCACTCACACACACTCACTCACACACACTCACACTCACTCACACACACTCACTCACACACTCACACTCACTCTCTCACACACACTCACTCACACACACTCACTCACACACACACACACTCTCACTCACACACACTCACACACGCACACACACTCACTCACACTCACACACATACTCACACACACACTCTCACACACACACACACACACACACACAAACACACACACACTCTCACACACACACACTCACTCACACACACACACTCTCACTCACACATGCACACACACTCACTCACACTCACACACATACTCACACACACACACTCACACACGCACGCACACACACTCTCACACACACACACTCACTCACACACACACTCACTCACACACACACACACGCACACACACTCACTCACACACATACTCACACACACACTCTCACACACACACACACACACAAACACACACACACAAACACACACACACTCTCACACACACACACACTCACACACACACTCACTCACACACACACACACACTCACTCACTCACACACACACTCACTCACACACACACACTCACTCACACACACACACACACTCACACACACACACACACTCACTCACACTCACACACATACTCACACACACACTCTCACACACACACACACACACACACTCACACACACGCACGCACACACACAAACACACACACACAAACACACACACACTCTCACACACACACACACTCACTCACACACAGCACTGCGTGACTCGAACACTCCTCCCCAGCATCAGTTCAAGCGCCGGTCTGTGTGCGACTCACCCTGTGAACGGGCCGCAGTGACTGAGCTGACCTCCGGCCGTCGGCCCACTGCAGAAGCCCTGGATACTGGCCTTTCTCCAGAACATACTGCTCTCCAGTGAAACACCTGCTGCTGTACGCCACCCACCTGAAACACGACGCCACACATCAAATTCCTGCAGCTAGAGCCGTTCACACCACAGACGAGAACTATAACAATAACTACACAGTTTTAATAATCATTCGACACTAAGAAAATAGTCCACACCACAGCTATAATGATAACAACAGAGAAACAAGATCATTGGAATCATGTTCGATTAATAAACGATAAAATCACTGACAGCCATCCTGTTTTAAAGAGCTCGGGCTTTTAAAGCGGCAGATGACAAAACTGCAGCACGCTTAGAAGAACAATATCGTCCAGTGGTGTGGACACGAGTATAGTTATCGTTACAGTTATAGTTCTTGGTGTGAACAGGCCTTTACTCTCCGACTCTTATCGCGGTTATGAAATGCTTCCTCACGCTCCGCTCCTCACGCTGATGCCGTCGGCTTCCTGCAGATTTTGGACATCCTGATGCACTTCGATTTCCTCGTCTGATCTCTTCAGACACACTGACGGCTCCAGGAAATCCTGAGGGAAAGACGGACGCTGATGTTAGTTACGGTGTCATTAGTACACCACGGTGACCTTCTGCCGTCGCTCACAGGCATCAGAGCAGTTCTGCCGTACTGTAATGATTTCAGTGATCTTTTCTCATTTTTAATTTGAAAATACTTAAACATGAAACATGATCTTAAGCAACAATACTGAGTTGATCAAAAAACATGCTGTTCCTCAATGGCATTTTCTCCTGCTAAACACTGTCCCTCAAAACAGGCCACTGACGCTCATGTACGGGACAGACCCGACAGAGAGTGTATGAAAGAGCAGCAGACGAGACGAAGGGATCAGGAAAACTCACAGTCTGAATGTAGCGCAGCGATTGGATTGACAGCTCTGTCCCGCCGAAGAGTCGCGTACAGTCGGCGTATTCACCCTCCTCCAGCACACACTGATGACCTCTGAACCCTTCACTGGAGAAGGCCACCCATCTAACACACACACACACACACATATTACAGAACATTCTTCAGTAGAAGCCCACCTGTTCACCAAACACACACACAAGTAGTATTTTTGACCAGCACACTGTGATCATGTGACTGATGGAAACATCAACTGCTGTCTAAAGGGCTGTCATTCTTAAAGTGAACTTTTAACCGTTTGTTGAATGCCACGTGTCTGGTGTATGATGAGAGCAAAAATGACCATATCTGAACATGTATCATTCCTCACTCTCTCACACACACAGACACACACACACACGTTTCTTAGTGAGAACATCCCATAAGCGTAGTGAATTTTATACTGTACAACTTTATAACTGTACATTCTGTCCCCCTACACTACCTCTACCCCTTCCCATCACAGTAATCATTCTGTATTTTTACATTTTTAATAAAACATTGTTTAGTATGTTTTTAAAGCTATTTTAAATGACTTTTTATTTCATTTTAAGTCATAATACCAGTGTAATACCCATCTCATTATACAAATTTGTCCTAATAAATCACAAAAACACACATACCCATGCACACACACACACACACACACTCACTCTCACACACACACACACACACACACACACTCACACACACTCACTCTCACACTCTCACACTCACTCTCACACTCACTCTCACACTCACACTCACACACTCTCACACTCAAACACTCTCACACTCACACACTCACTCTCACACACTCACTCTCACACTCACACACTCACACTCTCACACACTCACACTCAAACACTCTCACACTCACACACACTCAAACACTCTCACACTCACTCATTCTCACACTCACACACTCACTCACACACTCACTCACACACTCTCACACACTCACTCACACACACACTCTCACACTCACACTCAAACACTCTCACACTCAAACACTCTCACACTCACTCATTCTCACACTCAAACACACTCTCACACTCACTCATTCTCACACTCAAACACTCTCACTCATTCTCACACTCACACACTCACTCATTCTCACACTCACTCTCTCACACACACACACTCTCACTCAAACACTCTCACACTCACTCATTCTCACACTCAAACACTCTCACACTCACTCATTCTCACACTCACTCACTCTCACACTCACACTCCCACACACACACACACACTCGCTCTCAAACTCATTCACACTCACACAAACACTCTCACACGCACACACACACACTCACAACACACTCACACTCACTCTCACTCAAACACACACACACACACATACACTCACACTCACACACACTCACTCACACTCTCTCACACACACACTCACTCACACTCTCTCTCTCTCTCTCTCTCACACACACACACACACACACTCACTCACACTCTCTCTCTCACACACACACACACACACACTCACACTCACTCACTCACTCACTCATTCAAACACACTCACTCAAACACACTCACTCACACACACACTCAATCACACACACTCACTCTCACAGCTAGACGTCACTACAGAGGTACATCAATTTAACAGATGTTTCCATCTGAAATATTAACAGCATCACTTGTTTCACGAGAGACAAAGACGCACATTCCACCCGTGACCCGTAGAGATGAAACGGCCGCGGGTCCCTCGATGTCCCTCAGACGGGGCGTGTGATCCAGCAGCTCCCTGCAGTGACCCTGGAACTGCGGCTTCTCAAACAACATAATCTACACAGGAGACACAAAAATCTGAGTGATCTGAGAACAGCTCTGAACATCAGCATCCGTCTGTTTGTCCATCTGTCTAACCTTTGGGTCCAGTGGTCTCGTCACCCGCAACCCACCCTGCATCAGAAACACAGGAGAAAAACAGCAGATGTTAGCATGAAAATCATCACTGGTTTGCAGTCACCGCTGTCTTCACTTCTTAACACTCACATCAGTTCAAATGACCTCCTTCAAGAAATCCTCTTTCTTTCTTTCTTTCTTTCTTTCTGTGTAACATGATGTTCATGGAGCAGAATGTGAGTGACAAGTCTGAGGTTGGGAAGCGGTGCCTACGTACCATTTTTAATGGCCGAAGACTCTTCACACAGGACACCAGGGAATCCTGGAGAACAGGCGTGGCCCTCCCATCAGTTTCCAGAACGGCCGATGTTCCGCTGAATCCAGGCTGGTCAAAAACCAACCAGCTACACACATATTCAGGGAACAAGGACAAAACACATAACTGTGAGCGCAACATCTGGCTGTTTAACGTGTTGTCTAAGCTTATCTTGGTGAAAAGAAATAAATGTCAAAAGCAATCCGAGCAGACATTTCCTTCAGTAGTAAGAGAAAGTGCTAACTCTACTTTTTTGGGGCTAATTATTAATCCATAATCTTTGGATGTAGGGGCCTGAGCGAGCTCCGCAACTGATCACACGCTCCTGGTTTCGAACCTTGTGGCAAAGCTAGAAACATTTCAAATGACCAGTTGGTGGTCAAGAAAATGACATATAGTCCATATAAACCATTAGTTGACCAAAAATTTATTAGTTACAAGAAAAAAAAACAAATAAATCCACAGGAAGTTGCAAAGTCAGTCAGTCTCTGATGATGATCTCTGACAGATCATTAACAGCTGGTCTATGTGGTAAATACAGTCGAGCAGGACATCTAAACGCTCCATCATTCACTGATATCATTCAAATATGGCTTGACCAGTAAGGGGACCTGCGGTGTATGACATTTCTGTCAATAGATCCTCCTAAAATTTACATATTGTACATTTATACTGTTTATTAATAAACATGTGATTAGTCGACTAATCACTTAAAATGAACAACTAGTCGACCAGAAAATTTTTAATCAAGGGCAGCCCTTGTTTTTTAATTAATTTATTTCATTTTATTTTTTTATGGTTTTTACCTCGATCAACTGAGATCTTTAAAACTCAAAAGCACTGGTGTCTGATGTGATGTCAGGCGTTTCCTACCATCCCGCCTTGACGCAGAGGTCAGAGAGGAACACGGGGCCGTCCCGCTCCGTCAGGTCCGACGCAGTATAAAGACAGACGGTCTCTCCCGTCAGAGACGTGTCAGGATATAGATGGATCTCTGGAACACTGTCATCCTGCACACAGCAATAAGATTAGATGTTTCATTGTGCTCCATCAATGCTCATGAACACAGTACAAACACAGTTCCTGCTAAATGTATGTTAGTTCTGACTCAACAGACCCAACAGTACAAGTTAATAAAAGTCCATGTGCAAGAAAAACAAACTGATTTATGATTTATATTTCTGCCTCCTTCCATCATTTGGATGTATTGCAGAATAACGCTGTGTATAAAGGCCAATTGTTTGAAAAAAAACAAGCACACAACCAACAATAAACTGAACGCCTCATTAAATATTCACATGCTTTGTATGGTCACAAAAAATGAAAAACATGATAACTGCAGTGAAGAATATATCGTCTTTAACCATTTTAATACCCAATATCACAGTTTTCCAAGTCCAAATGTCCAGCTACGCCCATATATAACCCAAAGAATTTGACATGCCCAGAACTGGTTAACTCCAAAATGAACAAAACAGGACATTTTCAGGATGCATGCCAAATTTTCACAAGTAATGCCAATTGAGAGCAAACAATTTGATAGAGACAGATGAAATTCAGCATGCAGCTTCTATTTTTGTGCCACTGCTATGGCTGTTCACAATGACATTTAACATTTAAATACAGGGTGACTATATTCGTAGAATCTGCCACCAGGTTGTGCTAAAAGCAGCTCATTTATATGCTTTTAAGTCAGTTGGTGGGAATAACTTGCATTGACGCCACAAGAATGTTGCAGAACACACCAGCGTTTCTTGTGCCGTTTTTCAGTGATGGCGCCACTCATAAGACACATGCAAAACAAATATAGAGCGTAACGTAAATAAAATAATAAAACTTAATTGAATGGAAACAACTGGGAAGCTTCCTGATACCTTCAGCAGTGTCCTGATGGAGCCCACAGACTGCAGCACAGCACTGAGATCGGTTCTGCTGGGTTCTCTGGTCTCCTCCAGGTTCTGATCGGGTTTTCCGCTGGTCTTCACAGTCTGACCCTCCTCCAGAAGAACACATGAGCCGCGGTACCACGAATCCACATAGAGCAGCCAACTAAATACACACACAATGTGAATCCATCATCATCTTAACAAGCAATACACAACAAATTTCTTGTATGTGTAAGCAGCAACACACACTCTCTCACACACAATTTCATGGTTTCTGTGGAGACCAATAGAGAGTCTCACATTCTTTGTCTGAAGTAACTGAACAGGAAGTGAACACAAAGCACTTAGAAACAAGCAGAAGGAACTGGATAAAATATTCTGAATGATATCAATCCACAATCTGAGTTGTGATGCGGCCTGGAATTATAATCACACCGTGTTTGTTCATTGCCCAGACGAGAACAGAGCCAGGTTTCTCCAAAGGCTTTCCTCCATTTCTGTCAGAGATGGAGTTTGGGTTCCTTGCCACTGTCACCTCAGGCTTGCTTAGCTGAATACACTTAATATTCAACAATATTACTGATTTGACTACTGGAAGAGAACTGAGCTGGACGAAGACATCACCGTTATCTACAGAGATGCTTTATAGACAAACTCACTCCATCATTGATCAAATTGAACTGAACTGACTTCAGCTGAATGACTTTACTAATGTCTTTTTAGAGCTGCTTTACAGCACAATTTAACTGTTTGCATCCCTGAATTTTCCTGTTATTTTCCTGTTTATTATTGTGAAGCTGCTTTGAAACAATCGGTGTTATTTAAATACAGTTAAAAACACACTAACAGGACAGAAACACATACACTGAAGAAATATTTAATGTAAAATGTTTGCAATACACTCCATAAACCTTAAAGAACGTCTCAGCATGAGTGTGACGCCATTGTTTTATTCATAAACTCTCTGGATCAAATCAGCCTTCTGTCCACTGCACCAGCACATTTTCACTGAAAAAGTTTATGAAAAACAAAGTTAAAAACACCCCCATGTGATTTTCCACACACATTTGAGTGCTGCTGAATAATGTAGATGTGTCTGTGGACATGCATTAGCAAGAAGACATTGCATAAGCTCTCAGAGCTCTCCTTTAAAACAAGCCAGAAAAATGGAGGCACAATCACTTCATCCATTAGAAATGAGCAGCAGTGCTCTTATACACACACACACACACACACACACACACACACACACTCTTTCTGAGAGCCACTGCACAGCACCGCACATTTTGGATGTCTCTCTCATCTAACACACCTGATTCAACTCATCAGCTCATTAGTAGAGACTGCAAGACCTGAGGAAGGTGTGTCAGATAAGGGCAACATAAAAAATTTGCAGTGCTGGAGGTCCTCCATGGATTATCTGATTAAAGTAAATATGATCACCATCCTCTCAGCGCATGAAGCGTGGCACTGTGAGCAAACAAATCCCTCCCAGCATCCTCCACATCATGGCAGATTTCTCTTCTCTCACCGCTGAGCGACTGTCCCTCATAGATGAGCATCTGTGTTTGCAAGAAAACATCAGCAACGAGGACCAAAAGACCCTTGTGCACACATGAGTTTGTACAGCTGATGTGAGCATCACCATTATAATCCTGACAATGAGATACAGGCACAATCTGAACAAGCGACAAACGTTTACATTTTAGAGTTTGTGCAATAGTTTTACTGGTCCAAAGCCCTATTGGGCAAAGCAAAGGAAAAGCTGTTCAAAGTCTCAGGCGCTCAGACTGAAGAACAAAAAAAACATAAGCAAAATATGCCTTATGAAGGACAATCATACAGATGAACTTACTGGTGTCGGTCTAGGATTGACCTTTCCAAACCCTCCCTTCTCTTCCTGTGAAAACAACAGAAATAAAAGCAACTTTTTAACATGTATAAAAGCATATCACATAGTAGACTAAAATCAGACTCTGCTTACCATGACCATTGCTTTGCGTCCAATACGACAGACAATCTGTTTAGTGTCTTCAGGTTCTTCATCACCTGATGGCATTAGTCTGGATTTCAAGTACTGATAGAAAGGAGTATTGGCATTCTTTCCAATATTTCCCAGTGTGCCATCACAGTCCTGCTCCTCCTGTATTCTATCCGGAGTCTGATCAATATTTGAGCTGTGCTCATGCTCAGCATTTGGCTCAGGTTTGGTCCCAGTGAGCTGGCGGTTCAGTAGAATACTGGAGTCCTCATCATCTTCCTCACTTTGGTCTCCATGGGAGTAGTGGTAACTCATCGGTGAGGCCATGGACCTCGAAGAATCCTCAACTGAAGTGGAGATCACACTGGACTGCAGTTTCTCGCTGACCGACTGTAGGAGGGAGAGGATGGACGACGCCGGCTGCTCAACGCTCCTCTGCTCCTCTTCTGTCGCTGGAGGAAACTGCAGCATCTCCTGCCCCAAGGCTTCCTCACGGGCAAACTCCTCCTCGTAGATGGGGGACAGGGAGAAGGGGTACGCTTTGGCTCGCCGTGTGCTAGGACTGTGCATGGGCCCCGTGTCGTTCACGAACACCATGTCACTCTCTTCCTCCTCGCTGATGATGGCAAAGCCTCCGTCTACCTGGTGGAGGTCAAGATCGTGAAACCGGGAATGATGGGGAGCGAAAGCCGCAGTTCTGCTGGAACCGTCCATGGGGTCGAGGTGAAATCTCTGGCCTGAAACAGACGGGGCTGACGTTCCAGCATCTGCTAGAGTCACACTGAGCTCTGGCTTCAAATGCTCCTCGAGTGCGGCCGGGCTCAGGGTTTGGTCATCGGTGATATCGCAGCGGAACGCTCGGACTGAGGTCCAATGAGAAGGATGGTGCCGCCCTCCAGAGCACTGGACTTCAGTCAAGGACGGCTGGACGCTCAAATCTGCTCCAGTAATAGAGTCACAAGAGATCTGTTCCTGCTCACTACTGCCTGAAAAAGGGACTTCAGACTCCTCAGATTCATGGCTTCGTTTAGCTGGTGGCTGCTGTGTGATTTCTGACATCGGATCCAAATCAGCTGTGTCAGATTCGAGACTGTGGCTATAGGGGGTACAGGGACTTACACTCAGAGTTTGGCTTTGTTGAAGACTCTCCTGATGTACAGAGGAAGCAGTGCCCGGACTGATGATGGAGGCGTCACAGGAAGCTTTCAGGTGAGGTCTACAGTTATTGCTCATTGTATTGTTTTTGGCCGTATCCTGAGGTCTCTTTTCCCCTTTGTCTTTACACAGGGAGACGTCACTCGTGTGTTGCTGTTGCGAGAGAGACTCCTCTGACAACGCAGGTAGGAAGAGCTTGATGTCTGTTTCATGAACAACATCCCTATGCCTATGGAGATTTATGGACAATGGATCATCGGCAGCTTCTCTACCGCTGCTCTTACGGGAACCAGTAACATCCACATTTTTTTCCTCAATGAAATATTCAAGAATGGCCTGATTCTCATTTTGAAAGCCGATTGGAGCACTGGTAGTGGTGAGATCAGAGTTCAGACCCACAACGCACCTGATGTCAGTGTCGGAGCCAGCGATGGACTCGTACCCTGAGGACGGTGGCGACCTGCTGCAGTCCATATGTCTGCAACTTCCTGCTAGCGCTTCCTCTAGAACGACAGACAGTGTCTGGTCCGACAGCATCCCACGAAACTGATGCTCTGCGTCAGTGCCTCCGTCTCTACGACCATCTACCCCTTCAAACAGCGTTGCCTCGGAGCCTTCTTTGAGTTCACAGGTTAACAGGACATCATGCTCCGTCTCAGATACTTCCATCTTCTGCAGGGCAGTAAGAGCATTTGTCAGAATGCTGTCCACCATCTGTTTAGACTCCAATCGTAGGACCTCTTCATCTATTCCAGAATCCACCTCAGCCCGTATCAGCCTGCACTCCTCCGGATGCTGGTGCGTCTGAGATTCCAGGTCTAGATCATTTGTTCGGTTTACAATTACTGATGGCTTTAGTTGCTCTGAGCTATGTTCTGGAATGGGGAGTGTGTTGCGACGGTCTGTGTCAGAGTCCGATTGTGCGTTTGATAGTGTCAGATCATCGGTGTCCCCTGATACTGTCTCTAACGCAAGATGCTCTCGTCTGCTGCTAACCAGATCATTCAATAGACTTGGTTCTGCCGCTTGAGGAGTTCTATTGACCTCTTCAAAGGTCAGCAACTGGTCAGAGTCTGCAACATGTGGGAGTTGGTGGGCTGGAGTTAGTTCATATTTAACAGTGGGAACCTCATCTAATAAGTCACTCCAGGTCAACGCTTCCTCCAGTTGTTGTATCTGTGAAGGAGATGCTTGATTCACTGCAGAGAGATATTGCTGACAATCAGAGTTCATTGTGTTTACAGAGGAAGAGGAGATCTCATTTTCCTCATGCCTGAAGGATTGTGTAGCCTCTTCCCCCTCAGAGATGGGTGAATGAAGCTCGAGGTGATGCTTCTTTGGTTTCCTGACTTCTCTTAATCCACGGTACGTGCCATAAGTCACCACAGGAGGACAAGATAGATCATAACGTCTCTTCTCCTCCGACTGCTCTTTGGCATTGATGCTTATGACATCACTTCCATCTTCCTCGGTCTGGTCCTGAGATCTGTTGAATGAAAACAGAAGACAAAGAGACACTAGTAAAACTATCCCCGCACAATTCAACACACAAATGAACGGATACATAAACAGGACAGACAAGCAAACATTCGAGATCTATTGAAGCACACACTCATGACGTTTGTTGTGCTCTCTGTGTGTCATATCGCTCTTATGTAAAAGCAGAAAGTAAAGCAACACTCTCATTAAATATTCATAACCAGCATTTATAACAAAAGCACCTACTGCCTGCAGGCACAGCACAGAAACCATCACATTGATCTCATGTGACAAAACATACCGAAGGCACTGCTGATGTACAGAGTCAGAGCAACGGCACACATGCAACTCAGAGGACACTGATGTACATGATGACTGAGGGTCAAGGTCATTTGATTTATAAAGGACCTTTCAAAATCTAAATGCTGTACAATACAAATACATACAAAAATACAAAGTTCAAAAAACTCAAAGAAAGGATTCAACGCTCACCCATTACAAAACAATTAATCATTATAAATACTAGGGATATGACAATCCGGTCCTCAGGATGTCGGTATCGGTCTGATACAGACCTTTTTTGCAGGGTCAGGTGTTGATCAGTACGGGAACGATCCAAGTTCGATACTGTGTGTTACCCATGATTGTTACAGACAAGCTCAAAAAAGCCACCACAGATGGGTCAGTCCCTCTGCGGCAGCCGTCAGTCGTTCTTCATCTTCAAACAGCGTGGAACGCTCCGTTACGACAGTAAGAACGGTAAAACTCACAACAAAATGTTCCAACGTTCCCATTATTATGCATAATTTAGCTGGAGTTTATTGGTCATTCTGAATGGTATGGAGGACAGGACTGGAGCAATAAATAAAAATCATTCACACAGCGACTGGAATTTTAAACTGATGAAAAAGGCTGTTGGTAAACTGTTAGACAGACGCATTAGTTCAGTGTTGTGCGCATACAACATTCAGTACCTTCTCTTGTTCTCTGTTATAAACCTGTTATAAATCAGTTGATCAGATAAATATTCATTGGATGGACACACATTACAGTCTAACCTCGAAGCATTCGCATGACAGGAAAAAAACATTTTGGAGTGTAACAATGGAAGGAGTGAAATGAGAGAAAAATGAAAAGTGGAAAATACTGAACATGTCATCAGGCATCTCTAGCTCATTCTACATCCTGGTACAGTCATGTGAATCATGTGAGAGAGAGAGTCACTCAGCAGAATATTTCGAAGCAGGCTCAAACTAGACACTTGGATCTCAAGCCAATTGTGATATAAATAGGATTCAAAATAAGAAGTGTCACCTTATATAAAGACAATGAAAGAACTGAGGTTTTTCTATTTTTGGACTCACAAACATGGACTGAGAGTGAGTAAATCTGTTTTATCAGCTAACCCTTCCTGTCAAACATGGTTTCACAGTGGAAGAGCTTAAGGATTCTGTTCTGGGATACACGGAAAGAAACCATTACCACCAATATTTTCATCATCAGCACACCGTCAGCAAAGAGACAGATGTGAGGCTCCTCAGAGGTCTTTTGTTACTCCATCCTCCATTAGCCAACACCAGTGACAAGCACACACTCGCACACACTAACCCTCTCACTCGCCCTCACTCACTCGCACACACTCGCTCAGTCGCACACACTCGCACACACTAACCCTCTCACTCGCCCTCACTCACTCGCACACACTCGCTCAGTCGCACACACTCGCACACACTAACCCTCTCGCTCACCCTCACTCACTCACTCGCACTCACTCGCTCTCACGCACACACTAACCCTCTCACTCGCCCTCACTCACTCGCACTCACTCACCCACTTGCTCACACTCACTCGCTCACTCGCACACACTCGCACACACTAACCCTCTCGCTCACCCTCACTCACCCACTCGCTTGCACTCACTCACTCGCTCTCACGCACACACTCGCTCACTCGCACACACTAACCCTCTCACTCGCCCTCACTCACTCGCACTCACTCACCCACTCGCTCACACTCACTCGCACTCACTCGCTCACTCGCACACTCGCACACACTAACCCTCTCACTCGCCCTCACTCACTCACTCGCACTCACTCGCATTCACTCGCACTCACACTCGCTCTCACTCTCTCACTCACTCTCACTCACTCACTCTCACTTACTCACTCACACACTCTCACTCACACTCACACACACTCACTCGCACACACACTAACCCTCTCACTCACTCTCACACACACTAACCCTCTCACTCGCACTCACTCACTCGCACACACACTAACCCTCTCACTCACTCACTCTCACACACACTAACCCTCTCACTCGCACTCACTCGCATTCACTCACTCACACACACACTCACTCGCACTCGCACTCACACTCACTCTCTCACTCACTCTCACTCACTCGCACACACACTAACCCTCTCACTCACTCTCACACACACTAACCCTCTCACTCGCACTCACTCACTCGCACACACACTAACCCTCTCACTCACTCACTCTCACACACACTAACCCTCTCACTCGCACTCACTCGCATTCACTCACTCACACACACACTCACTCGCACTCGCACTCACACTCACTCTCTCACTCACTCTCACTCACTCGCACACACACTAACCCTCTCACTCACTCTCACACACACTAACCCTCTCACTCGCACTCACTCGCATTCACTCACTCACACACACACACTCACTCGCACTCGCACTCACACTCACTCTCTCACTCACTCTCACTCACTCGCACACACACTAACCCTCTCACTCACTCTCACACACACTAACCCTCTCACTCGCACTCACTCACTCGCACTCACTCGCATTCACTCACTCACACACACACTCACTCGCACTCGCACTCACACTCGCTCACTCTCACTCTCACTCTCTCACTCACTCTCACTCACTCTCACTCTCACTCACACACACACTCTCACTCACACACACTCACTCGCACACACACTAACCCTCTCACTCACTCTCACACACACTAACCTTCTCACTCGCACTCACTCACTCGTACACACACTAACCCTCTCACTCGCACTCACTCACTCGCACACACTCGCTTGCTCACTCACTCACTTGCTCACTCACTTGCACACACTTGCACACACACACACACACACACACACACACTCACACTCACACACACACACACACACACACACACACACACACACACACACTCGCGTGATCGGAACACATTAATGGAATAAGTAAATGCAGATGCTGCTCAAGTGCTCAGAAAGTGACATCTGACTGCATGAATTCTGCTGGTTTCGTGTTGTTTTGTGTCCTGCGGATCTCTGCGGTGTCTTTCTGCTGATTAACTGTCTATCCGCCTGTCAGGCTTGTTGGAACTAGTGCCTCGACAGATCCCTCTGCATGTAGGACTGTAAAGATTCTGGTTGCCATGATTCAATAAAAAAAAGCCATTTCATTATAGAAATGAACACTTTCCTAATACTCTGAAATAAATTGCAAATACAATAAATACATTTTCCTCTTATCTGTTACTGAACTCACACATCAACATGCCTCTTTACCACCTCATGACTATGACGTTTGCTTTGCACTCCAGTCAATGAACTTCAAGAAGATGATTACACACACACACACAAAAAAAAAATTCATTCATCTTCAAGTCAAGTACATTTATCGGTATAGCACTTTTTACAATACATGTTTCCAAAGAATCTTTAAAGCCATACTGCCAATAATGCCATAGTGCTTTAACATAGAGCGAGCTTTAGAGCCGGATATATAACAATGATACGAGTGATCCTCTGGATTTAGATCTGGCTAGGTCAGGTCTCTCTGCTTATCCCGAGGTTTACCGTAGTCTGCCAGGTCCAGGCTGTACCCAGATCAGATGAAGGACCCGCGCCTATACACGACCACAACGCAGCCCTGAAGCGTCAACTAAACTAACCCAAGCGAAGGCCTGCTTCCCTTTCCATAAACAATCACAACGATTCCAGTTCACATGGCTCCGCAGACACAACTCATTTATTTTTTTGCATTATGCGGACCAGACAAGTAATTTGGCAAAGACACTTTGTAAAAAAGACACATACACGTGGAAACAGGCATACCTATAAACTAAACACATAATAGAATGGCAAGAATGCATTAAAAACCTTCTGTTTTCAGTTTAAAGGTGTAATTTAAGCGGCGCCTAAGTTAATAATGAACGATTTTTACAACAGAATCCAATCAAAAGCTCGATAATGATATTTTCCTAGAGCTGCTGTAAAGCCAAAACTATCTGTCCATTAGTTTTCCTGTTATCACTGTGAAGCTGCTTTGAAACAATCTGTGTTGTGAAAAGATGAAGATGACTTGACATAAATATTAGTCAATTTGGTTAAAGGGTTAGTAATGCATTAATGAAGATATGATTCAGTATACACACAAATAACTCATTTATTGAAAATGTTCCCAAAGTATAACCAAATAAAAACACTCACAATCCTCTGTAAACCAACGGTATGAATTCACTGAGAAACACAGGAAAGTGTCACTCACACGGGTGAGAAACAACTGCATCCGTTTACAGCTCAATAAATGCAGATATCATCTGTTTATCTGGCAATACATCACAGCAACAGCTTCTGTGTGTGACACCATCATGACCGACAACAGATAAAACACGGGAGAGAAACTGCCACACGAGTAACGGGATGATGAACATCATCCTCTTTTGGCAGCATGTCCTAAATGAAAAAGCACTGTGGATGTTCAGGGAAGGTTTGATGACATCATCAGCAGGCGTCAGACCTCAGGGGGCTGCGGTCACATGACGTGAAGTATGAGAGAAACCAGTATGTCCTCCACATACACACACACACACACATTCTCTTTATCCATGTAAATCATAGACGTCTATCACTTTTACATGAACAAAACTTGGAAATAAAAAAATGTAATTTACTTATTAATTGCTTTTCTATCTGAGTAGGTTTTATCAGATTGATCTCACTTCTGGAGGCAAACTACAGCTAAACACAAACACACATAGAAAACACACACACCGTCCAGCTGTGCAAGACATCTGAAGAAACTTCACAACGTTGTTGTTGTTCAGGAGTGTGTTTATGTCAGACTAAGCATCAATGCAGCCACACACACACACACACATACACATACACGACTTACTGTGTGTGTGTGAGCTCTGAATGACACACAGACGGCTCCACCGGTTCCCTTCCTCCGCTCCTCTGAGTGTTTGCGCCCGTGTCCGTCTCTCTCTGCGCTGTAATCAGGCCGCTGCTGTCTGTGTCAGTCTGTCTCTCTCTCTGCAATCGGGCCGGTTCTGCCCGGCTGAATTGGAACAGGCTTCCCAGGCGTCTGAGGAATCCGTCTGCAGGAGGTGCTGTGGAGGCAGTTTGAGAAGTCGAGCCCCCGTCCTCCATCTGTGACGCGCTGCGTCTGTCCGGAACGTCAGACGACTGCGACTCCTGCGAGAGAACAGAGAGCGTGAGCGCCTTCTGTAGCACCAGCAGTGCCCCTCTCTCTCTCTCTCTCTCTCTCTCTCACGTCCCTCCCCCACTACATCCCACCCTAACCCTTAACCCCTTCAGTGCTGATGTGCACTGTCTGACTCTCAACACTGGGTTTGACAATGTTACAAAACTTAAGGATCCCAACGAAAGAAAGAGAGAAATGTTACTTTGTTCTGGATTCTGTCACTTGCAGCCTAAAGCAGCGGTTTCAGTCTTGAACACAACTGAGTTTCATAAACAGCCTCTCTGTTAAATCGATTACTTCCCTGCTATATAGTGGACACAAAAAAACACCAATGGGGAGTAGTATGTCGGAACACATAGTATTCAGAAAACAGTGGGAGAGAATTTATGAATGTCAGTGAAGCGGCGTAACTGATGCTGGTAGATCACATGACAATGACAACATGGTGGATGTAGCCATTTTTTTGGCTACTTTAAGAAAAAATTTGGATGACTAGTGACGCAGAGGTAAAACCAGTGGGCTAAACGTCCGTTCAAACCAAGAATACGATAACCATATTTCACAACAAAGGCTAAAAGTTGCTTCTAATATGGAAGTTTAGGACCTGACAGGAATTAGCCCCAGATGTACTAATTGATTATATAATACATAATACATTATATATGTTATAGACTATACTCGATAAGGTTCTATACAAACACACACACACACACACACAACCCGATCAGGCTGACACTGACACTGACAGGAGAAGACGTTAATGCTGGCTCTGACAGAAAGGTGTCAGAACACACGGTGCATCAGTTTGTTGCGTATGGAGCTGCAGAGACGAGACCGAAAGAGCCAACAGAGGGACGTGAGCATCAGAACTGGACCACGGAGCAATGAAGAACGTGGCCTGATAAATCACGTTTTCTTTCACATCACATGGATGGCCAGGAGCGTGTGCGTGGCTTACCTGGGGAACATATGACACCAGGATGTGCTATGAGACGAAGGCAAGGCGGCGGAGCCAGTAGGCTCGTTCCACAAAGATTGGCTGCCGCCTGACAAAAGCAATGCATTCGGGTTAGAAAATCTATCCAGCTTTGATCAGCGCTGCTGCTGCCTTATGATCACGTCCCATCAAAGTAGAGCGAGAGCGAAACGAGACTAGCCGCCCAGGTCAGCACTTTATTCTCATTGGTCAGATTCTGTGATGACAAGGACGACATGTGTTACGTGTTTTTTCTTAGACAAGTTCCTGTATTTACCCATTCTTGATATTGAACATCTAATATTCAAAACATGGGAATTTCAATTACATGCACTTCTTTTGCTACAATCAGCGCAAAAATCGCGTGGTCTGCCACGAATGACGTTGGTTCAGCACACTACGGACAGCACGAAGTGTCCGGCCTGACGCCCGTCTCCGTACTCCTCCCCCGCCTGCGACCGGCAGATCTCGCCAGCCAGTGGAAGGCTAGAGAAGATCTTCTCGGACAAGCTTCATGTGATGCTTTGGGCAATGTTCTGCTGGGAAACCTTGGGTGCTGCCATCCGTGTGAATGTTACTTTGACACGTACCAAACGGTATTCCCTCGTGGCTCTTTCAGCAGCATAATGTGTCCTGACACAGCAGAAATGGACTGATTTAATCACGCTTTTACTACTTTTCTGGACCTTGAATGTGGTACTTATGTTGCATCCAATGGGAGATTAAAAAAACCTCTTGGATTTCATCAAAAATATCTTCATTTGTGTTCTGAAGATGAAGATGGTCTTACGGGTGAAGAATGGCATGAGGGAGAGGAATTAATGTCAGAAATCTCATTTTTGGGTGAACAAACACTTTAAATCTCAAACCATCTGCATTCTGTCAAAGATCCCCGGAAGCTGATCGGAGTTAAACACGTCCTGACGGGTCCGTTCTCAGAAGTTTGGCTCACTGACAAACACAAACTCAGAAGAAGAAGCGCGTGGACTTCTGCTGCCGCTGACCCAATTTAACAGAAAAGTACATGAGAAAGAACAAAAAAAATACACCTGTCTGGATGTTTTTGGGGCAGCCAAGAAAACATGATCGATTATAACTGCGAACAAATGAAGTGATGTGCTTTCATTTGGCATTTCTAGATGAGAATATTAGAATGCTAATGATTAAACTCTGAAATATGTGTGACACACTCACACTCACACACACACTCTCTGTGAGTGTCAGTCTCACCTGTGCTGACGATGCTGACACGTTCAGGTGCTGTTCAGGTGTTTGAGCTGCGGATCCATCAGCCTCTTTGATCTCACTGAGGGAAATAAACAGAGGAATATCAAAGCAATGATAATAAACTCTCTCCTCCCTGCCTTCAGCTTCACTGTTCATGGATATCAGATTCTGTCCAGAGGCGAGAGACAGACATGAAGCAGGAGAACTGACACACCCTGCAATTGTCATGCTATTAAATGACTCTTTTATTCTAATATTTCCAGCCCGTTTTGACAGCAGAAAAAAACACCGAATAAAATCATCTGCACTAAAGTCACTCGAAACGCAGAAGAACAGTCAGTGTGTGACTGTTTCAGTGGCACAGAGAAGACGAAAACACATTCACGAGTACAAACAGGCTTCGACTTCACTCGTTTAAGAGCTAAAAATAGAAGGAAGGAAGAAAATGAGCTGCTGAGGCAAACCTTTCATTCCCCTCGGTGTCCACAGATTTACTTCTGGAAAAGAATCTGGAAAAGTTTTTGGCGAAATCCTCGTGCCAGGACATCTGCCTCTTGACATCAGACATCATGTGGACACAAACTAAACATCTAAGAACACTTGAGAGTCAAATAAACCGAGCGATCTGATTCTTGTCTCCATTTCACCGTGTTGTAACAGATCAGACCCGGAGAGAGTTTGAGGAAGTTTGTTTGGGAGGAGTCAAAGTCAATGATCAACTCATGGCAGAATAGAATTTCTGATCTAACAAACGATTTGAACAGCTACAGTAAAACAGCGTCCCGGTAAAATGAACCAACTGCATTGAATCGGCGAATAAACTGATGAACAGTTTAGATCAAAGTTTTGATGACAAACGAGCGATGAAGCGCTTTAACTGTGTCAATACTGAAGGCGTGTGATGTTTTTAGCGTAGAGATAAAAAAAACCCCTTAAAAATCAACAACATACAGTCATTTTCCTGGTTCTGTTAAATTAACAACTCATGGGTAGAAACAGACCAGCCTTGACTTGATCATGAATCCAGTTTTACTGTTCAACGTTTGCTGCTACTGAAGTCAGACTGAATGTGGAAGATCGCGGGACATTACAACCTCTGATCGATGAATTTACTGATAGATGATCGATTCATGACGTGTTTGTACATTTGGGTTGTTTATCATTTCTGCTCCAGTGGCGCCATCGCGTGTTCAGTGAGTGAAACGCGTTTGTGTTTCTGAAGGGAGACAGAGACACTTTTAGTCAATTTCATTCAATTCACTTCAAATAAATAATAACAATAAAATTGGGATAGTCTGTCATAATTTACTCCCCGTTATGTCTTCAAACACAAAAGAAGGACCAAAGTTTTGCTAACCACCGACTTTCATTGTATGGATAAAATAAAAACCACAGAGACATTTCTCAAATGATCTTCTTTTTTTTTTAAAGAAAGTCAAACATGTTTAGGGTGAAATGTAAATAATGGGATAATAATAATTTAGGACGAGTAAATAATGACAGAACGATCTTTCCATTTTCTCTTCTTTTAGCATCAGTGAAATTCAGAAAACAGCTTCGCTTCATGATTCATAATGAAATGAAAGACCTCTGAATGAATATTTTATGTTCACAAGATATTTAAATAAACGCGAATGAAAAGCAAACTAAAACAACAGTAACGGTGAGGCTCAGATTCCACACTGAACACACACAAATTTATTTCTCTGAAATAAAACATACGTGTTGCTCTTTCATGGAAAAGCTCATGTTGGCTCAGAATCAGACTGAACATAATTGGAGCCACATTTATTAAAAGAGCTGAAAATGAGGCTGACAGTTCTAGCAGAGGAAACAGATCCCATGTAATTTAATTATCTGTTTATTTTCAGCAAAATACACTTCATTGAGAGGTGTTTTTCATTTCTCACAGAGACCAGTGTGTTTATGAGGAACAGGGATGCCAAATAAAGCTGTTTTGCAGTCATTTTGACAGAATGTTTTAATGGAAAGCTTCAGGGAAATGCTGCACTGTTTTCCTAGTTCAGAAAAAGTGCACTAAAAGCAGCAAAACGATAAGTTTGAAACAGATGAAAAAAGCTCTCTTGTTTTTCAATATCGCTGTTAAAGCATGTCCCGTCAGGAAACAGAGGCGCGTCCTGATGCGTTTGGACACAGAGAAGACTGACTGCGGTACGGTGAGCATTTATAAGGAAAGCTGGATGAACATTTCAGCTTTGGCATCTGTTGTACAACATGCAAAGCCGGAAGCCATATGTCTGCCATCGGTAAGAAAAAACACAGTCCAGGGGCCACCAAACAGAGCAGGAGTTATTAGTCCCCCGGGGACACAGATAAAAGGCTGTGTGATATTATAAATGCAGAGCTACATTTTCCAGAGCAAACCTTCCATCCTTCAGCACAGCGATGCTTCGGTCTGGGTTTCATCAGAGTTCTCGTACACCATTCCACTGACAATGAAAGATTGGTTTTTGCTTGTGTGATCGGCACTTAATGAAAACAGTCTGTAATTCCAGATTTGGCACTGTTATGAATACGCTTTATGAAAACAGGGCGTCTGGAGCCGGTGGAAACGCGTCTGGCTGTGGAAGGTTAAGTCCTGCTAATTGTGGAGCTTTACAGGGTCAAACTCCATTAGGCCTGTAGAATAAATGTTTCCCACATGCTTATAGAGACTGAATATTCAAGAGTCAGTTTCACAGGAGCTCAAGGGTTTTTATGGAAATTGTATCGTTTATGGGTTTATTTGGTTGTAGTGGAACACGTTTGTCCAAGAGAGAAGAGGGTTTTATTTGATTACTGACCTGAACTCTGAATCCAAACACACACAGACACACTCTCACACTCTCACACACTCACACACACACACTCTCTCTCTCACACACACACACACACTCTCACACACACACTCACACACACTCACACTCTCACACACTCACACTCTCTCTCTCACACACACTCTCACACATACACACACACACTCACACACTCTCACACTCACACACACACACACACACACTCACACATACACACACACACACACACACACACTCTCACTCTCACACACACACATTCTCACACACACTCTCTCACATACATACTCTCACACTCACACACACACACTCTCTCTCTCTCTCACACACACACACACACACACACTCTCACACACACACTCTCTCACATACATACTCTCACACTCACACACACACTCTCTCTCTCTCACACACACACACATTCTCACACACACTCTCTCTCACACACACTCACACACTCTCACACACACTCTCACTCACACACACTCTCACACTCACACACTCTCACACACACACATTCTCACACACTCTCACTCACACACACTCTCTCACACTCACACACTCTCACACACTCTCACACACACTCTCACACTCTCACACACACTCTCTCACACTCACACACACTCTCTCACACACTCACGCACTCTCACACTCACTCTCTCACACTCACACACACACTGATTCAAGCAGCCTGCAGGCGATCTTCACATGTCTCACAGGTGCAGCGACTGACGGCCCTCTTCAGTGTCGATTTTCTCTTAATAAATGACTCGACTAATGACAGTGAACAGAGGAAAACTCTCTCCAGAGAGACTGTTAACCACTTCATCTAACAGCACAGCACGAGCCGTTTAAACATTTTAGTCTGTTTATGGATGATTGTGTGTCTAATAGGTCAATGATTAAGTGATTTACAGCAGCAGTTTTTCAGGCGGCCAAAACCATTACAAACCTCGACAAGATCTCACTGAAAACACCCTAAAATACATATCAGTCTTTCTATCAGTGATTTCTATTCATATTTCTCACATGAACTGGTATCAATTGTTATTTTTGACTGTGAAACACTAGAGGGCAGAATTGTGCAAAAAAAGTTGAGCAAAGTGAATCTAAACATTTGACTTTACTGCCTTATAAATGTATAAGAATCTTAACTGAAACATAACTGCTCATAGAGCAGCTGCATATAAAATCTGTTCATTTCATACGAATAAATATTAGAATACAATATTTTGAACTTTCAGCATGAATTCTTTTAAATGATTCCTGTATCTTGTGAGTGAATGACATATATTGAACAAAATATGTACAGCTGAATTGTTGCTTTTATTGTTTTTCACATCTAATAGAGACATAAAATGTGCTGATGTCATTTTAATGAGTTTCAGTGTCAGTTTTAGACATGAACAGACTGCAAATTATTCAGATCGTTATTTCTTCAATACACTGTACTTGTTCTCTTGAGTCAAATCATTTTACATTTAGTTTCAAAACAATCAGAGATAATTTATTACAAATGTGACTGTAAATACATTCATGATCATCTTTGCCAAAACAGTAAAATCATTTCAGATTTCTTTTAAAATTTAATTTATTCTCAATCTTCTTCTCTTTGAATACCGGGATCCCGATCGTATGATCTTACACACACACACACACTCGTTCAATTCACAACACACATGACAACGTGACACTGATAAATGCCAAATGCAGAAGAACATTTATAGCATGAATGAATGTCTTTCAGAACTTCTCACAGACACGGATCTCTTTTTAGGTAAAAGATAAAATAAAAATATATTGCATAGATGAAATCAGCAAAAAAGAACATGTTCTGTTTGAAGCTCTGTACACAAATATATTAAACAGGTCTGAATAAAGTCTGAGCTCTGGACTGTGGAAGAAGAGGGTCTGCGGAGGACGAGAGGAAATGAGAGCAGATTTCCATCTGGTTTTATGATCATAGATGTCAAAGTCAGGAGGTTTTTTGTGTGTTTTCAGGGTAATGAAGCTCAAGTCCGTGTTTTATCACTTCATTTGGGTCTAAACGTGCAACAACACCTGTCCACAGACTTCTTTTTAAGTAGGCTAATATATGAATAATATGTGTAGTTTGAGGCGAGTGTTGTGGGATATGTGGATCCCTATAAAATCATGTATGGCAGATTTGTTTTCACTCAATAAAACATTAGTAATTGTTTTATTTTACATGTCCAACTACACACATTATGTAAAGTTGGGTGTCCGACTCAATACACACAATCTTTAGAGAATGCCAATTTATCCCTAATTTAGGTATTAAATACAGTCCTCTCTGTTTTCCTGAGGCTGCGAGACTCCATGGACAGATCCTTCAGCTCAGGCTGTTCCTTCTGTTTCCTGTTACTCCTCTTCAATTGCTAACCGTGTTAAATGTGTTACATGTCACTTTTGATAAAGGCAGTTCATTAGAAATGCATAAAGAGAGAATGTTGTGTGGTATTTAGTGCAACATGCGAACAAGCTTATATGTAAACCCATCTGAGCGCTTGACCTAAAGAACACCTTCCTTTGCTTTTGTCACTGATTCCCAGTCCTCTGCGTGTGAAGTGTGGAGTTGAACCCTGACCCTGCCGGACATCAGACTGTGATCGCTCCAGTGAAGAGAGGCTAGAGAGGTTAGTAAGAGTCGCTCCACCTCACTCTCTCTCTCTCTCCTGAACCCAATCCTCACAGCCAACGTCTTGCTACCGGTTTCAACACATCGATCTGAATGAGGACAGCGAGTTTTTATAGTGTGTGTGGATTCCTGCATTGAGACCGGTTGGTTTTGGAAAGCCTGCATGAGAGCAGAGCATTTTCCATCCAGAGCTGCCGAAGTTCATCCATCAGCTGTGACAGGCGAGAGAAAGCGATAGCCCTATATCACAGCCAACCCTCCAACACAAATAAATGTGCTGATTGTGCTCGCGCCCAACACACACTCGCGCTGCGTTCGCGGGAAATATTCTGCGCGCTGTCAAATAAGAATAAAATGCGCAAACTGCTCCAAATCGTTCCAGCCCGAAATCACACGAGCAAACCCATTAATTGAGACATAATATCTGAACAAACTGGTAAAACGAATATTTACATCAATGTCTGATTTAGTGTAATCTGCTCACAACTCTCTGCGGGATTATTTCAAACATCCGTCATATGTTTCATCACACAAACACACAAATATTTATTATGAGCCTATTCTGAGCTCCAAATGTGCACAAACTACTCTCTACACAATTTATTTTGTTTCAGTTTTACAAGATCCCAATGATCCCAAGAGTGGGTATGGTTCGGCCGAGTATCCTGAACATAAACTTTAATATATTATCAATTCACACACACACACACACACACACACACACATATATATATATATATATGTGATTATAACATATCATCAGGTATATTGTTCAAGGTGAAATTATTTGAAAATATTTAGCTTCGCGGTTTTCGCGTGGCATCGCTGCACATTGACCGCTTGTCATTCAGAAACTCGGTTCTCCACGGGATGTTTCGGGTCCAAACGAGCCAACACTCCCGATACTGCCAGACACGGAAACTGATTATTACATTCTTAAATGTCAATAGGTTGAAATATTAACACAGACAGCTAACAATTCAATAATAAATGTTGCTTTTTTTTCTTTAGACATCATCCTCACACAAGACTGTGACGTAAGAGTCATTCCGTCTCCATGAACCGCCCTCTCTCTCTCTCTCTCTCTCTCTCTCTCTGTTTCTCTCTGTCTCTCTCTCTCTCTCTGTTTCTCTCTCTCTCTCTCTCTCTCTCTCTCTCTCTGTTTCTCTCTCTCTCTCTCTCTCTCTGTTTCTCTCTCTCTGTCTCTGTCTGTCTGTCTCTCTCTCTCTCGTAGGCGATCAAAGAGCCGGAACAATCGAAAGGCTGAGCGGTATCTGAGGAGTGTGGAGAGGAATATTCAGCCGTCGAGAGGAATTTAAACAGAAGAAGAAAATAAAACATTTTAAAATGGTAATAAACAGGAACTCGTGAAATGGAGGACTGGAGTAGTCAACATCGACACATTGATGAGACGTTCGTAAACTCATCTTTACTATTTTTATATGCTATTTTGTATGCTCAGTGTCATGGATTTATTATAAGTTATTATTATTCGATCACTGTAATCTGTCATTTTTAAATCTTTCAAATCAAAACGTCAAAGCGCGTGACGGTGAGCGTGATTCCCGATGAAATGGAGTTCAACTGCCTTTCTAAAGTATATGAGAAGTTATCCGAGTCAAACTCTGGCTGATGTATTGAAGGACTCTTCTGGAAAGAGTTTCGTCAGTGTTAGCGGCGATTTCCATTCGCTCCATCGTTTCATTTTATGATTTAATTCACAAAGAGCAGGACTACCAGGACGCTTCAGCCCAAAGGCCTGGAGCCTGTCTTTCACTGCAACACAAACTGAAAAGACGCAGGAAAAAACATTAATGAACCGTGAAACATGTTGTAGAGAGTGACCATTATTTTAGGGGCTCGTTCTGTGAAAGCACGTCCATCTTCTCCATGTGTCAGAAATGAAGGAAAAGTCCAAGAATGCTGCGAAGACACGAAGAGAAAAAGAAAATGGAGAATTTTTATGAACTGGCCAAACTGTTGCCGCTGCCCTCGGCCATCACATCTCAGCTGGACAAAGCGTCAATCATCAGACTGACCACGAGCTACCTGAAGATGAGAGCCGTGTTTCCAGACGGTGAGTTACTGATGTTCATAGATCCTCTCGATATGCCTTTTCATTTCGCTGTCTTGTTTTTATTTGTGATGTTTCACTCAATTAATTGAAACATGAACATTTTCAATGGCGCACTATTTTAATTTCGTTAAATTAATCTTAAAGCATTTGAAAATAATAATAATAATAATAATAATAGTAATAATAAATGGTTGTTTATTAACTCGTTAAGTCAACTAGCCACTCCAAATCTGAAAGTCTACAAATAAAATGATTAAAAAAATAGCCAAATATTGACGATAATATACCTAATAATAACAAGAGTCTAAAAGATTTAAGAGTTCGTTTTGATCAGATGTGATCTGCGTGATGAAATGAATCATCAGATTAAGGTTAGCAACCCTTTAAAATTTGTTTCTAAAACAAAATTATTCTATTATGTTGGCTTTGGGTTATTATTTTGTTTGTTTGTAATTAGCCTACATTTTTATCAGCTCATAAAATCAAATAAACCCTCACAGAATCCGCCGCTGTCAAAGACATTCAGTCCAGATCTTCTGAGGATCAAAAGTTACATTTGTTATGAATCATAACAGATATCAAACTGTGTACGGGACAAATATTTCACAAATGGAAGAAAATTAGACTCTAAAGAGACTATCAATCTTTGAAATCCTTTTTCTGTAAATTACTCAAAATGAACATTTTGTTCCCGTTAATTATTCTTATTTTTTAATTTCCGTTTTCGACATGGCAGTCATTTCAAATGAGTAATATAAATTATACTATAGTATAATGTGTTGTTGTAATTCTGTAATTGACCTTTTAACTTAAATTTGTTTCATTTAAACTTATAATAATAAATTTATTACAATAAAGTTATAATATAATAATAATAAACACATTACGGCTTCAGGGAAATAATATTTTATGTTACTTAAATCCCCAAAAATCTTTTTTTGATTGTCCACGTGAAGTTGACTAGTAAATTTGTTTAATCAGTGACAAAAAAAAGATCGATAACCTCCCGTTAAACTACAGTTCAAATTATTTTACAATTCTAAGACAGTCCACTCTTGCTAATTCTTTTGTAACACTTTTGTCTAATTGTGCTAAATGAATTCTTCACATCCCGAACGATATATCAATATTATAAACCAGCAGCTTCTCGGAAGATCGACGCCGGTATTGGTTGATCGTGCGCGGATGAATGTTTGTCCTGAAGGTCCTTCGGTCAGTATTTGAATGTGTTTTGTGTTTGTTGTGTGAGGTCTCGGAGAGGCCTGGGGTCAGTCGTCACGGGTCAGTCCTCTGGACCTCATGGCCAAAGATCTGGGATCTCACCTGCTGCAGGTGCGAGGCTTTTCAAACAACGTTACGTTTAATGCTAATTTCTTGAAACGCGTCTAATGATTCTGATGGTTATTGAATGATATCATGTGTTTTTCAGACGTTGGACGGGTTTGTGTTTGTCGTCGCGTCGGACGGTAAAATCATGTACATCTCAGAAACAGCTTCAGTACATCTGGGTTTGTCACAGGTGAGAGTTTAACATGAAATCAGGGTCAGTCCGGGGCCGCAGTCATATCAGAAACACACATAACTGAGACCATATGAACCCTCGGAAGAATGTCATTCTAACCCTATCTGGGGAATGTGGAGTGAATCCATTCAGAGACTGTTTGTTCAATAACGATATTTCTTGTATTGTGCCTCTATTGAGAAATTCAGACAATGAGAGAGTCTGAAGAAAAACACTGAGGTTGAGCTTGTGTAAGATTTTACTTTTGGGCACGTAAAGACCTTTCTGTGGATCAACCAAACACACACACGCGCGCGCGCGCGCACACACACACACACACACTTTCAAAAGTCACAAAACACTAAAAATGTTTTGAAAGGAAATCAATGTAGAATTTAATCAAAGTACAATTTTAAACAGTAATATTGTAAATTATAATTAATGTGAAATAACATTTCTGTTTTTAGATATCTATGGTTAAAAAGTAAGATTAGGATTAGGGAAGGAATTTTTGCAGCAGTCATTACTGAAGCCTTAAAGAGATGAAGTTCATCCAAAAATGAAAACTCACTCACACTCACGTTCTTCCAAACCAGTATGAGTTTCTTTCCTCTGCTGAACACAAGAAGATGTTTTGCAGAATGTTGGGAACCAAACACTGGTGGCCATTGACTTCCACTGTATGGACATTAACAAAACACGTTTCTCAACATTTTTGGAGTGATATGAGGGCAAGTAAATGATGAGAAATCCTTACAGTATCACTAGAGCTGAACGGGTGGCACAGATTCATAAAGTCTAGAAAAAGCTCTTTACACACATTCAAAAAATGGCCAACAAAGACGGTTGTCTAGAAACTCATCCGTGTGTTTGTATGTTGAGAGACACGAGCTTCTGTCCTGACAGACTAAAGCTGGATCTAAACAACACGAGTGTCTCTGAGAAACAGAGCTTCAGTGAAGAGAAGAACACAGAAAGCCCTTCAGTGGACCCTGGAGTGAAGCGACGGTCCGTGTCTGTGGAGGAACATGGAGAACATAAGAACACTTTCTTTTCTGCAACAGCTCTTGCTTCCCGCGACTTTTCAAAAGAAGAAAACAGACAAAAATGTTTCAGTCTGATCTTCAGCAAGAGAAACGACACCACAGCATGTTTACTGACCAATGCAGTTTCACATCGAGGCAAAAACAAATGATAAAAAAGAAATAGAAAACACAATTCATAGAATTGGAGGTGTCGAACATTTTAATTAAGTTGAGGAGCATTAAAGAGGAACTGTGGCAAGTTGTTGGCAATGGCCGTGATGGATTATGTGGAAATCCAGATCTCACGGGTGACTTCAAGAGAAAACGCTGTTTTTATTGCCTAGTCAAAACAGCAGCGGCCGCGCGAGACGAGCCCCAGTCGCACGGGACGACGCAAATCAAGCTGTTAATGTGGGAACACCTGTGTATACTGACTACTGAGCATTCAAATGGGCTGGTTACTGGAGGACGACGAAAAGAATGTGAACGAGAACGACTTACAGACGGAGACTTCATTGGCAAACCGCTGAAACGCAACCGGCGTCGACAGGGAATCCATTATGTTCGGACTCGGACCTCGACAGGACGTGATTGTGTGTTGGTGTGCAGCGGATCTGAAACACACAAACGCAGTGTGTTGAGAAAAGTGCACATTCCTGCGCGCTCCTGCGCCTCAGCGCGCCGCCGCACTACAAAGATCAGATTAGCGTGTCCGCCGCAGCTGCAGAGAAAGTAATTTGTCGCTGAAGTGCTGTGAAGTGACCTTCCCTGTGTGTGATGTGCCCTGCTAATTTACACACAAAAATGGATCAAAGTCCGGCACAGAATCCGCTTTTGTTTTCACATGCAAATCGTGTTTTTATACATGAACTTTTTGCAGCGGGAATCAGACTGTCTCTTTGAGAATGACGCAGATCAATTTCAGACAAACAGGAGCTTAGCTTCACACACACACACACACACACACACTTAAACGGGTGAATACACACCCTGTTCACAATAGGCATTTTTGTGAGTTGATGTAATCTTCTTATATGACACAGATTCTCATCTTAATCTCGTCTGGGTTTTTTCACTGTTCAGATAATTGACTGGTTCAGACCACCTGACAGATACCGGGGGAACATGACTGTGAATGATGATTTACTGTGTGTTGTAGGTGGAACTGACTGGTAACAGCATCTTTGAATACATCCACCCGTCAGACCACGATGAGATGAGCGCAGTGCTCAGCGCGCACCCGCCGTTGCACCCGCACTTCCTCCAGGGTACACGCGCGCACACACACACACACACACACACACGCGCGCGCATGAAATAAATCGAAATGAAATGCTTGATATTTATCACGAGGCTCTTCTGGTCTGTGTGTTCCAGAGTTTGAGCTCGAGCGCTCGTTCTTCCTGCGGATGAAGTGTGTGTTGGCGAAGCGGAACGCGGGACTCACCTGCGGCGGATATAAGGTGAGCTCGTCTGTCTTCAGCTCAAACATGTGTTCATCCGGGATCAAATCAGATGAAGGCCGGTAAAATGATATTCTGATGGTTACTTTCCTGCGGGGCGTTGTTTTCTGCGAGCGCGTCTCAAACCTGAGTTTTGCATTGCAAATCTCATTACGAAAAGCAAGGCAAAACATTTGACACGAGCTTGAGTTCACATTTCGAGCCATTTTGAAGCCAGATTCGCCATTTACTGTCTTTGATCGAGATTCTGTCGCATGAACGGATGACCATCAAAACTCGGTTGAGCTGAATCGACGCCAGCTCGCGCCCGACGCCACACTTTCCAGTGTCTCCACCCGTTTCACCTCGCACGAGCAAGACTTCGAGCTGGATTAGCTTTCATACATCAAGTTTGGGAGATTTGTTTAAAATTTACATTAGCAATAATCAAGTGGTTCATGTTAAGAAAAGAATAAATCACGCGCTGGATTCAGAGGCGCGCGGCGCAGGTCAGCAGGACCCAGACAGTGAACCGTGTGAATGAATATATATATGTGTGTGTGTGTGTGTGGACCTCATTCCAGACATGAGCTCTGACAGGCCGCGCGCTCATCAGTCTCGCTCAAGCGCTCCAGATGACGAGGCGAATCTGCTCCAACTTCCACACACTGAACCAATCTGATCCTTGCAGGTGATTCACTGCAGCGGGTACCTGAAGATCCGTCAGTTCGTGATGGACGTGTCTCTGTTCGAGTCGTGCTATCAGATCGTCGGTCTGGTGGCGGTCGGTCAGTCGCTTCCGCCCAGCGGCGTCACGGAGATCAAACTCCACAGCAACATGTTCATGTTCCGCGCGAGCCTCGATCTCAAACTCATCTTCCTGGACAGCAGGTGAGGCTCGGCT
>CM074289.1:92500-95000 GCA_037194245.1 Opsariichthys bidens
GCAGGAACTTTCATCTCCGATTCCATTTGAGGAAAGCTGGGCTGTCTCATAAAACGTTTGATGAAGCGCTTCGAGATCTAATACTCCTGGCGACGCAGGCCGGGAGAGGGTTAATACTGGCTCTGTTTGTTTGTTGATGAAGACTGCAGCTTCTTATGATTTTGAAGAAGAGCCAACAGGCTCCGTGTCCGTCTCTGGGGAGAGAAGATTGGAATCTGGTATTATGCAGCCGGTATTAGAGACGATAGATTTGTGTTGACCTTCAGAGACCCTCCAGCTGAAATTGTTTAACAGGATATTGTGGATCTGAGGAGAGCTATTTGCTTAATGATTTCTAAAGGCTGAGCAGTTAGAAAGGCTTTTATGGATAGATGTGTCCACCGGACCACCTGAAGAATCCTATCAATGATCGAGTAACACCGATCGCCGTGAATGTGAGAAAGTGGCAGCCGATTAATGTGTTTGTAATGAGGTGAAAGATCTCAGACCGTTTAGCGAAGCTTGAGGAATATTTTCACCTCATCAAGACGAGACGAGACTGAAACACGAGGTGAAGATGATAGATGAGCTGCTAGTTACTGAGGGCGGATGAGCGAGACACTGCCAGGAAACTCACACTCTCTCTCTCTCTCACACACACACACACACACACACACACACACACTCTCACACACACACACGTTTGTTTTGCTATCAAAGTGAGGTCAATCCATAGTCGTAATGGTTTTTATACTGTACAAACTGTACATTCTGCCCCCCCCCCAAACTTAACCCTCACTGAAAACATTCTGCATTTTTACATTTTTAATTAAACATTGTTTAGTGTTTTTGAAGCTGTTTGAAAAGTGGAGACATATGAAATGTCCTCATATTTCAGGTTGAAGTTGTAATACCAGTGTCACACCCATGACATCATACACATTTGTGTCCTGATATGTCAAACACACACACACACACAGTCACTCTCTCCCTCTCTCACACACACACACAGTCACTCTCTCTCTCACACACACACAGTCACTCTCTCACACACACACACAGTCACTCTCTCACACACACACACACACAGTCACTCTCTCTCACACACACACAGTCACTCTCTCACACTCACAGTCACTCTCTCTCACACTCACACACACACACTCTCACACACACACACACAGTCACTCTCTCACACAGTCACTCTCTCTCACACTCTCACACACACACACACACACAGTTACTCTCTCTCACACACACACACAGTCACTGTCTCACACACAGTCACTCTCTCTCACACTCACACACACACACACACAGTTACTCTCTCTCACACACACACACAGTCACTGTCTCACACACAGTCACTGTCTCACACACAGTCACTCTCTCTCACACACAGTCACTCTCTCTCACACTCAGTCACTCTCTCTCTCTCACACTCTCACACACACACACACAGTCACTCTCTCTCTCACACTCTCACACACACACACAGTCACTCTCTCTCTCTCTCACACACACACAGTCACTCTCTCTCTCACACACACACACACAGTCACTCTCTCTCACACACAGTCACTCTCTCACACACACACACACACAGTCACTCTCTCTCACACACACACACACACACAGTCACTCTCTCTCTCACACACACACAGTCACTCTCTCTCTCACACACACACACAGTCACTCTCTCTCACACACAGTCACTCTCTCACACACACACAGTCACTCTCTCACACACACACACACACACAGTCACTCTCTCTCACACACACACACAGTCACTCTCTCTCTCACACACACACATTCACTCTCTCTCTCACACACACACACAGTCACTCTCTCTCTCACACACACAGTCACTCTCTCTCACACAGTCACTCTCTCACACACACACAGTCACTCTCTCACACACACACACACACAGTCACTCTCTCTCACTCACACACACACACACACAGTCACTGTCTCAGTCACTCTCTCACACTCACACACAGTTACTCTCTCACACACACACACAGTCACTGTCTCACACAGTCACTTTCTCACACTCACACACACACACACACACAGTCACTCTCTCTCACACACACACAGTCACTCTCACACTCACACACACACACACACAGTCACTCTCTCACACTCACACACACAGTCACTGTCTCTCACACTCACAGTTACTCTCTCTCACACACACAGTCACTGTCTCACACAGTCACTCTCTCACACACACACACACACAGTCACTCTCTCTCACTCACACACACACACACACAGTCACTGTCTCAGTCACTCTCTCACACTCACACACAGTTACTCTCTCACACACACACACACAGTCACTGTCTCACACAGTCACTTTCTCACACTCACACACACACACAGTCACTCTCTCTCACACACACAGTCACTCTCACACTCACACACACACACACACAGTCACTCTCTCACACTCACACACACAGTCACTGTCTCTCACACTCACAGTTACTCTCTCTCACACACACAGTCA
>CM074289.1:102500-122500 GCA_037194245.1 Opsariichthys bidens
GGAAAATAAAGGAAATAAATCACCTGATGATGTTTAGTGATTATAACACATCTAAATCCTCAGAAGAAAAGATGGGCTTGAAAAGAAATGCTGAATAAAGATCTTTAAAACAAGCAGTCGTCCGTCAGCTGAACTTACAGACGAGAATCAGCGACACAAACACTCGCCGCAGTCGACAACTAAACCACCCGATCAGACGACAAACATCCGCTCACACCGTCACTCAACCTCCGCAATCGTTCGCAACCCGCTCGAATCAAGAAAACGTGAGAGTAACTATGATATTGTTAGTGATATTTCAGCAGGACTGAAGCAGGTTTACTTGATTGTCCAGAAAAACCATGAGCGTCAAAAATGATCATCTTTCGAGGAAGGGTTGTGTTGCACTCTATCAGAATATATGAGCCAAAAAAACCCCAGGATCAGTTATGACACTCAACAAAAAACATACGCTAACTTTTGAGTTTTTAAAACATTTTGTCGAAACATTCAATAAACTGTTCCACTTAAAAAACAAAAAAAAATCTTCCGGCTATTACTTCATACGGATAAAACCGCTCTTAATCAGGGAATCAGAAAAAAACAGATTGTATCGTTTTCATAAAAGATTTGTTCAAAAGCAGCTCAAGAATTGAGAGAGTGCAGAAGACCTGATGAGTAAAGCCTGAGAGAGAGAGAGAGAGAGAGAGAGAGAGAGAGCGGAGCTTTAATAGAGACGTGACGGGGGTCGCGAGGTCACCGAGGCTCTGCTCCGTTTGTGACCTTCTGAGAAACAGTGAGAGTCTCGAGCTGCCCATGATTACTGTGTGCTGCTCAAACACCGCGCTAATGCTCTGATCAAACACACACACACACACACCACTACACTACACACACACACACACACACCACTACACTACACACACACACACACACACCACTACACTACACACACACACACACACACCACTACACTACACTACACTACACTACACACACACACACACACACACCACTACACACACACACACACACCACTACACTACAAACACACACACACACACACACACTACACTACAAACACACACTACAACACACACACACCACTACACTACAAACACACACACACTCAACACCACACACACTACATACTACAAACACACACTACACACACACACCACTACACTACACTACACACACACACACACACACACTACACTACACTACACACACACACACACACACACACACACACCACTACACTACACTACACACACACACACACACACACACACCACTACACTACAAACACACACACACTCAACACCACACACACTACATACTACAAACACACACTACACACACACCACACTACACTACAAACACACACACACTCACACCACACACACTACATACTACAACACACACTACACACACACACCACTACACTACAAACACACACACACTCAACATCACACACACTACATACTACAAACACACACTACACACACACACCACTACACTACAAACACACACACACACACACCACTACACTACACTACACACACACACACACACACCACTACACTACAAACACACACACACTCAACACCACACACACTACATACTACAAACACACACACACACACACACCCTCAGATGAATCAATCATCTGTTGATCTGCAGCTCAACTGATCATCAAATCAAGACATTATTGACACTGAAGGCCGAGCGCTCGTCCAGCTCCACACTGACCGACGGCCGCAGGCGACTCTGTGACGGTCAGAAGCGCAGACAAGTGAATACGGAGGGTAAAGCGCTGATGTCTGGCAGCTGTGAGGCTCGATCCGCGCTCGGTGTTTTCAGCTTCCTGTCCACCACGCCGCCCACTCAGGACTCTCATACTAGAATAATACCACTTAATCAGAGTGTAACAGGGGACATCTGGAAATTACTCTGATAATCAGGCCAGGGGAAATCAAACTGTAGATGTTTTTTTTCCACGGCCTCTTTTTGGTTACCTTACAGGCCTAATGACAACACTGTCACTACCAATCACTTCAGCCGCGCTCCGCCGTCCATTTGTCAAACGTTATGACAGCTCTAATGGCTTCCACCTGCCGTCGTCCGCTGGCCGCGTCCCAGCGCGAGTCCAGCCGCACACAAAGACTCTATTAGCGTCTGACCGCTGTGAGCTCAGTCGAGTGTTAAATTAGCTGCAGCCCTCCACATGAGCTCCGCTTACGTACCCGTCCAGCAGGTCCATGGTGGTGGAGGTGACGTCGGCGTAGATGACGGTCCGGCCGAGCCGCTGCGTCTGCAGGTGCCGTCGGTACGTCTGCAGGCTGAAGTGTTCAGAGAAGCTCTCGTGCGGCTCGGTGTGAAACGCCAGCTCACCGTCGGCCAGATCCGGTGGCTCGCCTCCGGCCCACAGCACCTTCAGGACGCCCGCCGCCGACCGCAAAACGCCAGCCGAGCCGTCCGTCTGCCGCCGCAACCAGCGCAGGAAACGGTCCTTCTGCTCCTGCGACACACACACACACACTTCATTGATTCTCACACCGCCATGAATAACAAGTTTCATGCTTGTTTTTGAAGAAAGTGTCCGTCTGACTGGCAGGAGCTCGTTCATCAGCCCCGGGGATCGACGTTTCTCTTGTTCTGAATGAAGCCCTTCAGGATTTTATTCGTATGATAAAACACATTCTCGTCAACAGCATTTCATCTTTCCCAAAACCAGAAGCGCTCAGTGGAAAAAATAAGAAATTAAAAAGATAAAAAGCACAATTAATTAAAAAATAAAAAAAAATCTTTAGTGAAATGTGATCAGGACGTGAGCAGGAGCTGAAGACTATTATCAGCTGAAGGGACAGAGATGCTTAATCGATCCGAACGAGCCGTCGGCGCGTCTCCCATCAGCCCCGCACAATACAGCGTCTGCGGGGAGCCGAACATCTGATCGGCACAATGGACTCCCACGGGAGTGGGACTGAGGCAGCCGCACAAACTTCACAATCATAAAACGATTCGGTTGTCAGCGACTCGGCGTCAGACAGCATTTTCAGCCAGACCGTCACACAAAGAAATTACGAACACGAGCAACAACAAAAGAGAAGCAAAGAAATATTAATAACGGATTACGTTGTAGTCAGCGTTTGCCGTTTCCTGTCATCTTTTTGTTTTTCTATGCATTTGTTTTTTTTGCATGAAATAAAACCTGTAGTTGTAGCTGGCCTTTTCTTGACAAATAATTTTGTCATTTAAATAACTTGACCAAACTAGTTTTGTTCTCCTCTCATTTGTAAAATCATAAAATATATTTTGCTCATATTTTGATGGTTTAATAAAACTAAATACTCTTTCCAGGGGTCACTTCTGGACACTGCTGTGTGAATTAACACCATGCACAATATTTCCTCATTTCTATTGGTCATTTTCAGAGCAGTCAGGAACGTCACAGACAAAGACTGACACCTAGTGGTTCGAGATCAGCACTGCAGGGATTTCATGTCTTCTGCCTCTGACCTCCGTTTAGAGACTCTGCGACGACACCGTCTCAGCTAAAAACCACAGCAAACAACTATAACATAAAACAGACACTAATTAGAAATGGCTTGACAATTTCAAAAACCTTAAAATAAGTCAAATCACTTCCGGGAACACTGAGACGCTAAATAATTAAATCCAAGATGAATAACTAGGATAGTGATTCAGAATGGAGAATTGTGGGTAAACTACTCCTCCAGCCTTTATAAACATGTAAAACAAATCACTAGAACAAAAACTAGTTCAGCGGTGACGAACACTCTGACTGAACCTCAACAGCAGAAACGCTCCGTTTCCTCAAGCTTGGTTGACCTCAGAAAAGACTTTGAATCAATTTGGAATCGAATGATTAAAATATCAGAGCGAAGCAGCGGGTCATCTGACAGAAAACATGAGCTGAACTAACTCGGACAAACCTGAAGAACGTCAGAACAACCAAGAGCATGAAAGTCATGATGTCTGTGACGCAGAAGAGCTTCAAGACATTTTCATGACGCCTCGGTTTTAAAATGAGAAACATCTTACGGAGTATAAACTTGAGCACAACTGCAGAAGCTCCAGCAAAGCAAAGCCCGTTTTCAGCCGTCCAGCCAGAGCCGCGCGGACGAACGGACTTTATAATGGTGTGTAAATGTTTATCAGGGTCTCTGCGGTCACATGTGTCAAACATCTGGCTTTCTCACGTATGTAAATGCATGTCAAGCGTTCAGGTCTAGAGGGACGATCAAAAGCGTGATTTATTTTTCTCGAAGCCGTTGAATGCGAAACCCCCCCCCGATCACAGTCACCGGCCAGGAAAACTTCAGAATATCATGGATGGATCCGATCGCAACTAGCAGAAACTCTAGACGTGCCGAGGGCTTGTGGCTACATTTCCATCTGAAGGAGAAACATTAGTAAATAAAGCGGTGTTTCCATGCCATGTGTTCAAGAGAACAAAATCTTCACTTCCTGTGAAACTGGTGCAAAATATGAGAAACAAAAATGTAAGTGTCTCTTTTCTCCTCCATCATAAAGGAGTTCATCTCAGAGCTGTCATGTGATCTGGCGTTCGGACGCTGGTGTTTGGGAACACAATGGTGTGAGACGCTTCTGGAGGGAATTAAACCAAATCACTCTGATGACAGACTTTGACTTTTAGAACCGCCAACGTTTGAGATGCCGTGATGTGATTGGTCCACTGGTTAGCACAGTTATCCAATCACAGCCACCGCTGAGGCGGTCTCATGAGTTTGTCACTTTCACTTCAAAAAAAAGTTTTATTTAGATTTAACATTTTATGCACATCATGGCATTTCCATCCAGCGTTTTTTACGCAATATCCCAAAATTCACATAAAAATAGGTGGATGGAAACAGCTAGTGTTTAATTCAGAGCTGTGACTGACAGTCAATCTGAGTTTGTCTCATGTTTTATGAAGTTTGTATCACTGATTCTGAAGCCGTTTGAGTCGGTCTGAACTCTAATAAGAAGTTGTTATTTATATAGCGCCTTTCCATCGCTCAACTGTACTGTATGTCACCTGGTGCGTGGAGAGCAGGTAGATCGGGCTGTGCGGCGGCACCGCGCTCAGCTCACAGCTCAGACCCAGAGACGTCAAGATCTCCGTCAGAACCTCGTAGCGTCGAGTGTTGCTCATCTTCAGCTCGGAGAAGCCGTGAGCGTCATGGGCGTCCGGAGCCGTTTCCAAACGCACCTGAACACAAGAGGAGAAGGAGACACACTGACGGGATCCAGTCATATGAATGGAAGTTACGGTCCGCCACACAAAGTCCAGCGAGCTTCATCTCCAGCGTCTCGATACATCTGACAAACTCACAGCTCCTCACCACAACACACCGAAATAAAAGTTCAGTTTAACTTGGAAGAAATACATTACCGTTCAGTAGAACTTCTCAATGTAATGATAATAATAGTAAAACCCATAAAACGATTAAAACGGAAGTGAATAATCACGATACAATTTTCTTCTGTTTTCATCTGAACAGTGAACAGTAAAATTGAGTTGTTAAAGGTTTATGAATTCAATCATTTATACATGCTTTGAGATTATTAAAATTAAATTAATCCATTGAAATGGAAAGATGAAACATATTCAATAGGGCCCTAAAAATGTAGTTTTGTTAAGCTACATTTAATAAATGGTTGTAAAAAATAAAAAAGAAAAAGTTTTTTGTTTATTTGCATTCAATTCAATCAATTAATTGAACCAAATATGATCAAACAGACACTGCAGCTCCACCGCGGGTACCTGACACAGGACGGCCTCTCCGCTGTCCGCTCCGTGAGTCACGCGCACGATGGCCATTTCCCGCTCGTCCCGCGCACAGATCTCGCCCCACAGCTCCACCTCGCCGCCGCTGCCGTCGCGCTCGTACACGTGTCCGCTGGCCACCACGCTCAGATGCAGCTCCGCGCTGTTGGCCTTGGTGAAGCTCAGTCTGCAGATCTGGTCTTTCTGCTGGTTTCGGGGACGCAGCGCCAGTCCGGCGGGACACAGCGTGGACGACAGGCCCAACACCTTCCCGCCCTGGCTCAGGTAGGACAGGAAGCGCAGCTGCAGCTGCGGCGTGAGCGTCTGGTCGGTGGCGAGCACCAGCAGCCGCGTGTTCTCCGGCCAGGGGTCGCTCAGCGCCGTCTGCGGCCGCAGCGGGTAGATGGTGTAGCGCTCCGTGTCCACGCACTCGGCCAGGAGCGAGCGGATCCGCTGGTACTGCTGCTCGCAGCCGCCCGTGAACACCAGCACGTTGGGCGGCTTCCCGCTGGCGTTCAGCCTCACGCTCTCCTCGGCGTCGTCCGCGCTCGCGCTCGCGCTGGCGTCGTCGTCCGGGAGGTCTGGGATGTTCTCGGCGGAGGCGAACTTGACCGACAGGATGGTGCTGTTCTCCAGCTCCAGACACTCGTGGCAGCTGGACAGATGCAGGTGGTGTCCGTCCATGTGCTGGTGTTCAGACGGGAGCTCCGGCTCCTCCTGCGACGCTCGGCGCTCCAGACGCAGACTGCTCTTTCGGGACAGCGGCGGCTCCGTCGGCTCGCTCAGACGTTTGACTCCGAGTCTCCGTCTGCCGTCCAACTGCTGCTTCTCCAGCAGCTCTCTGAGCGCCGATTCTCTGAGTGACACGGCTAGTGCAGAGAAAGGAAAACACGGTGTTAGCGCGACTCGACGAATCCGTCCTCCTGCGTGATGACGACGCTTGCTGTGATCGAACTTACAAACTATCTTTTCAGGTATGAGCCCATTTTCCATACGCAGACGATCTTCCATAAAAGCCACGCCGAGCCGGCTGAAGTTCTCCAAACTGGCCTCGGCGACGGCCCGGTACGGCTGCCCTGGACTGTACGCCAACGGGAGACAGTAATCGGACCAGTTCAGCACCTGAAACACAGACAGACACACAGTTACGCAAGTATGGATTTCAACAGGTTAAGGTTCTGTTCCCGTCTGACAGTGAATATGAAGAGTCCTTCAAAGCCCAACTGATCCGGACGACAGAGGCGAGGAGCGCAAGGGTCATCAGGTGACAGAAACCAGCTCAACCTTCTGGCCAAATGAGCGAAAACAATTATAGTAGGGCTTTTGTACTAATAGAAAGAGAAGTTTGTAATGTTTATGACTGAAACTCAACTCAACCAAAGAGGTCTTTACCAGGACATACTGCGTGCGTCATGTTTTCCCTGTCACATGACGTACAGTGTCAGTTGTGCTGGGTGTACAGTAAGCAGCAGGACATGCGTGTTCTAGAAAGTCGTGACGTGGTGACCAATACTCGAAATTGGTGCTCTGCATTTAACCCATCCCAAGTGCACACACACAGCAGTGGGTAGTGAACACACACACACACACACACACAGCAGCTATTGTGACAGCGCCCGGGGAGGAATCAGGGCTCAGGTGTCTCGCTCAAGGGCACTTTAGTCGTGGTAGTGAAGGTGGAGAGAGCCTGTTCATTCACAATCCCCACCTTCAGTTCCTGCCGGGCGTGGGAATCGAACCGGCAACCTTTCACGTTACAAGCCCGAAAACCTACTGTATACTCGCCGTCTGCGGGAGATCTGAACCTACTGCTTTATTGGTTCTGTGTGGAGATACTGGAGCCGTCGGTCTGGACGAGGCCTCGATGATGAAGGCGATTCGCTCTAGCCGCTGACCACAAACCAGTGAAGAGCCCAACAGAGTCCACTTACTGAGGTCATCACACGCCTGCGAAGGACACACACGGACACACACCACGGACACACACACACACGTTCATTCATTCTGACCTTTATCACAGATTCCACTTAGTTTCACAATTGATGAATTTTGCAACATTAAGTAACTGAACTGATGTGAATAATGACACTGTCGTTTTTAAGAGTTGCTTTACAGGATAATCGTCTCATATTTGATGAAGTTTGCATCATGATTCACAGTGAAACTATCTGTATACCCGAGCGGTTCACGGACTCCTTCACACTCGTGTGAAGCACAGGTGTATGTTCACCTCTGGCTCGGTGATGTAAATGCTCTTGTTCCCGAGCGTCAGGAACAGCGCGTCGTCGCTCGAGCTCTGCGGGGATCGGAGGCGCTGCTCGCGGCTCAGCTGGCGGAAGGTGACGCTCCTCCGGCCGCCGCTCAGCCTGTATAAAGCGCTGCGGATCACTGCCGTGTAACACCGCTGGAATCGCACCCACAGGTAGATGTAGCACAGCGTGATGAGCATCTTTCAGCGCACGGAGCCGCTGAGGTCGGAGCCCATGATCACCGGCCCGCTGTCATCGTCCTTCCCTGTATGGAGCTGCAGACTCCGCCTCTTCCCGTTCCGTCACACACATGAAACTAACGCCTCTAAACAATCACTCTCACAGCAACTCGTACTCTTCGGCCCGGGACTCGGAGGTCTGTGAAGCTCGTCGGTGTCAATATTCCGATGTTCATCACGCCAGAGCCGCTTCTGAAGCAGCAGCACACACGGCGCGGTCACCTGTTACTTTTCTCAGCGCTGGTTGAAATGGACGAATCACAGTCGCTTTGGATGAACGCGCAGAATGCGGCTGTAAACCAAACATACGACTCACTTTCTTCAGTGGAACTCAAAGATCTTTTGAAGAATGTTTCAACGGTTTCGTCAAACGCCATCGATCAGATCACTGAAGTATTTATCAAAATATCTTACTTTTCCTTCAGAAAAAAGTCACAGGCTGATTTTTTGGGTGAACAATAGCTTTAATGAAGCAGCACTTCAATGTAAATTAATAAACTGATAGAAAAAGAGAGAGATTAAGCATTAAACAGCGACTCTATTGTTTTTGAACTAAATAAATGTCCCGTGATTCCTGTGAATAACAGAACTGCTGTCGAGTTTATTTACTCAGACACTGCGACATCCACAGCTTAATGTTATCATATTCATGTGATTAAATTATACATAATTTGTTTTTGTTACGAAGTAAAAGTTGCTCACCTGAAGAGAAATGCGCTGCTCGTGCACGTCTCCGAGTCCCTGCGCGCGCGCTGCGCGTGATCGTTTAACGTCTTTTCACGCTTTTCTCCTCCTTCAGCGGAAACGCGCGACATTTATGCAAATATTAATTCAAGTTAAACATCAATGCTCATAAAAAAAAACCCTCACGGCAGTTTTTTCATTTACAAAATCACTCAATCCCATATGGAAAATACAGAATAAAATAGAGATCGGGTTTTCATACAGGCCATTATAAAATTAAAAAAAATAAATAAATGGGCATTTAACAATATTATTATTCATGTAAAAAACACAAAATTGTGTTTTTTTTATCGTTTAAAGAAAAACGAACAGTGATGTTATTCAATTCACAGGGAATTAACTGTAAAAAAATTTTATTTTTAAAGTAAAATTAATTTGTAATAATTCAATTTTAATAAAACCGTCTGCAAATGCATTAATGTGCATGAAGGATTTGTTCACATACTGCTTGTCCAAACCTAATTTTGCGTGTTCGGTTCAGTGACTGAGCAGAGTCCATCAGCTTCAGCTCACATCAACACGCTGAGAAACGCTTTCATTTACAGAATTAAATTCAAGGGTTTAATGGGAACAAAGAATAGGAAAGAGCATTAAAAGAACTTCTTTGATTTGATTGGCCAACTCAAAAATGTCAAATTTTAGACTTCTGTGGTGGACCAACCCAAAAATCTGTTTTACAGCCTTTCTTCAGCATAACAACTAACAGAGCAGGATTAAGACGAAGTCCTGCTCGTGTCCCGAACCAAACCCACCTGATAAAACATCCAGACATGGAAGAACCCGACAGGAAGAAATGAGAGAAGACAGGTACAAGTTAAGCAACTTTGTTTTTTTATAATCATACATAAGACCGCTTGAATATAGTACAAAGGGTTTGTCCATTACTGCCCCTCAGTGACACGTTTAATTTACACAGAAAGTCCTGATCTTACAACCTGTGGATAAAGATCCGAAATATCCGTCTGTCGTTCTGTTTACATCATCATCATCATCATCATCATCACATGTCCTGGAACCAAACGAGGAGTGAGAATGCGAACCGGACGGGAAGCCGAGGGGAAAGTCGGACCAGGGAGAGAGAGATTTCAAATCATAAACTGTGACCTGAAACGCTGTTGATGTTTGTTTCGCGCACACACACACACACACACACACACGTACGCTCGCACACACACACACACACCTCTGCTTTCAAATGGACCCATTTATTGAAGCATGTGCCATCAGAACACAACTAAACGGAAAATTAGTTCCTGCACTACGTATACTAGGTCACCGCTGGAGTATACGAACATGTGAAACGCCGGCCGATGCCACATCCACACACGATACCCTGTCTAGAATATTAAAGTATGAAGATCTACTCTCCGTCCCGTTTCAACCCTAGAGTTTTGCATTTGTACTAGCGTCATCCTCGTCCTCGTCAACTACTTTGGCCTGGAAGCACTGATACCCATTGACTACCATAGAGAACTTCCACTGCATGTTACCAAGTTGACTTAAATGTACTCAAAATACCATTAGGAAAAAAGTAGTGAGTTCTAAACTTCCTTTATTAAAAAAATATAAATATGTACATAAATTCTATTTCAGCTATTAAAATGGGGTCACAAAGTAAACACCTGAAGCCTGTTTCTTGGACTCCCTCCGTATGCCGTGACCACAGGAACCCTAAAGAACCGTACATCCGCTCACAACCGCGCAGACGGACGGACCGAGAGAGAGAGAGAGAGAGAGAGAGAGAGAGAGAGAGAGCGCGTGCCGCCGAGCCGACCGTCTCCCTCCCGCTCTCCGCCGGATTGCTTTAGTTGCGAGAGAGAGCGCTGCCGCGAGAAGATCTCCGACTGTCCAGCTGCTCTGGGACCAGCCGAGCAGCTCGCCGCGTCCACCGAGAGCCGACCAACAGAAAACACTGACGGGACACGCCGCCGTCTGGTGCGAGGAAATGAAGAGAAAGAAAAACAGAGCGACAGAATTTCGTAAGCGATGGCGTCCAGGATCGGGCTCTCTGTAATGTGCCGCCACATCAAACATCATCACTTCCAGTTCTGACAGTCCTTTACTGACATGACAAGACACACACCTTCGCTTCAAAGTGCAGAACTGCTACATTATTGGTTACAGACATCTATGTTCTATAAAAAAACGCCTTTGGTACAATAAATTATCAAAAGGGAGAAACAGAAGTGGTGTAAAATTCACAGCATAATCGTGAAGCCAAATCAAAGAAGCAGGAGGGTCTGAAAGTAAAACACACATGCTGCGCAAATCAGAGCCAATGAGATAAAGCACGAGAGAAGAGCGGGAAGGAAGGGACACGGCGGTCCTGCGGCACGGACGCCCGACGCTGGATCTCTGGGTAAGAAAGGCCTCAAATCACCATTCCGTTCTCGTGTGTGTGTGGCGAATGAAGGGTGTTCGCACGCCGCCGAAAATACATGAAAGCTTTTGTCGCTTGAAGAAGAGGAAACGTCCGGCTCGTTCGTCTTCGTTCAGTCCGTAACGATAAGGCCATATTAAAGAAGCACTGCCCGCGGCCACCTCTCATTGCACTCTGGGAAAGCTCTGCTCGAAGCACACGATTGCACGACACGAAGAAGAAAAGATGCGAACGCGAGGGGGCAGACGTGACGCTCGCGTTCTCGCCGTCTCCCGCACGTGCGCCTGCGTGTGAACGAGCCTCCGAAGCCGTCTGAGAACCGGAGAGCAGAAAGAGCCGAAGCCAACGCGGCTCGGGTCCTGCTCCGGCAGCTTTAGCGTCCTCAGGCTAGTCAGGAGCTGGCCACCGAGCTCTGCTGCACGCACACACCCGCCATGGGCGACTCCTCGCGCTCCAGGCCCGGCCTCAGGCCCATGTGAGTCTCGGCTATGTAGTGGCCTGGCCCAGAGTTCGAGGGGTGACCCGGCACGCCCGTCTCCTGCCGCGGGTTGGAGAAGGCACCCAGTCCCAAAGTCATGCTGCCATTGTGGCCGAAGCCCAGTCCGTGCGGCAGCGGGCGGCTCTGGTAGGCGTAGTGATGGTTCCCCGTGGAGGACGAGGACGTGGATGAGGACGAGGCGGAGGAAGACAGGGAGGTCATGGACAGGTGGCCGTGCGTCACCTCCATTGAGTCCTGCGTGGAGGCGCTGTGAGAGGGCGAGTAGAGGCGGGGCCGGGGCCGGGCCGGGCCCTGGCCGTGCTGCGGCGGGTGGTGATGGTGGTGGTGATGATGGTGGTGGTGGTGGGACGCGTGAGGGTGCAGAGCCTTGGGCTGGTGGGGCGGCACGTGGAAGGTGGTCTCTTGGACGGGGTGGGTCTCTCCCGCCGCCTGCTGAAGCCCGTCTCCTCCGACCCAACCCAGCGCCGGAGCGAAGGCCTGTCTCGCCTGAGGAACAACAGACAGAGATGAATGCTTGACAGGCGCTAAATCAAGAAGCTAACAGGTGACGCCTACTGGTGTCACAGACCATGATGGTCTGATGGTGTGCAGTGCAGTAAACACACGGGTCATGGAGGAGAGACATTGTCAAAATGTCATCAGAGACATTTTGACACGCAAAACTTTAAAGTATTATGCTAAAGTTCTCAGGTTCACTCAGAGAGAAGAAAGTACACATGACTTTTAAGGTTTGTGAAATGTTTCGATTCCTCTAAATCGCCGCTTTTGTGCTTCTCCCGAGTGCGTCAGAGTGAACTGCGCCGCTACTACGATGAACGGCAGACCTGATCATTTCAGTTTTGCTTTGTTTTTCGCCAAACCCAAATGAACACTTGAATATGGCACGAGTCGTCGCAACACCAGGGTGTGTAAATAATGACTGAATGTTCATTTTTTAACGGCTTTAGTGATGGAAAGAACAACAATCCCATGAAGCATCGCTAACAGCATGATCAAATTAAAAACAATGGAGAAATGTAACGACTCATTTAAAAATGTTGATGTTAAATATATATATATATAAGATTTATTGCAAAATATGCATATATATTCAAATTTTTACATTTTTCTTAGAGTGCAAGGAAATGGACTCGATTACATCATTCACAGTGCCTATGGAGTGGGTGGCGCTAATGAGACAAGTGTCTTTCTGTTTCGACTGATCGGTGGAACGCTCTGTCCAGCATATGACCAAGAAATCTGCTTTTTACAAGTCTGACAGTTTAAACACAAGCGCTAACCCTAACTTCTGGAACCAACTGTTGTGCTCTATTATGTGATGAACTGGAATCTCTAGTTTACTTGTTCCTCAGTGTCTCTGTACAAGTTCTGAATGTCAGTCAAAGATTTGAGGTGATGAATCTTCATCAAATCCAGTGGCCAGTTCTTCATCAGAAGTGTCATCTGGACCTTATAAACACGAACTTCCTGATATAAACCCGTGCACACACTGACTCCAGAAACTGCAGCGTGTCATTTTGGATCAATTATGTGTGTAATGCTCGTCCGTGACGGAGCGCCGTGCAGAGATCTGAGTGATTGTGTTTATGGGTGTGGCTGGCACCTGTGGGCAGAGGTTGTGACAGTCCATGCTCACCGCAGCACTGAAGTGTCCACTGCTGTGCCGGTGCTGATGGGTCGGGTCGGAGCGGGCGCGGCCGCTGGTGCTCGTTCCAGAAGAACCTCCTGCAAACACACAGTGTTTAGAGTCAGTGCCATCAGAACTCACGAGCTCAGATGGGTGCGTGACGGTTGCCGTCCTCCTGACCTGAACTGGAGGAGGTGCTGGATGTGGTTCCGGACGACTGCGACTGTTCCAGCGCCGGACTCGTGGACACGCTGCTGCTGGTGTTCGTGCCCTCGTCTGCGGTTTTCTTGAAGAAGCTATGCTGCAGCGCGTAATACGGCTGGATACGCGTCTTGGGGTCGTAGTCCAGCATCCGCAGGATCAGGTCTTTGAACTTCAGGTAGTCAGCGACGGCGTGGCCCGACTCTCCGGCTCTCCGCCCGCCAGGGCCACCCGCCTCCACGCCCAGAATACTGTGCAGCTTCCGGGAGCCTGCGGGTTTATACTGCACACGGGAGAGACAGGAAGAGTCAATATCACTGAATCAAACAGAGCTGCAGACTGGAAATGGAATGGAAGTGAAGAACGAATCGCACCCTTTTGCCATCTTTGGTCTTCTTCACGCACCACGTGCTGTCAGACATCTTCTCGAAGAACTTCCTGGCTTTAGGTGCCTGTTCCAGAATGTGATTGGGAGGGACTCCCAAAACCTCCACGATTTTATTCATTTGGTCGACCTGCCATCAGAATGTGCATCAAAAGAATGTAAGAAAACTACAGCACAAGAGTCAGGTTCAGATTTGTACTGGTTCTGGTATAGAAATCGAATAATCAAAATGTAAAAAATAAAATATATATTCATTGGTAACACTTTACAATAAGGCCCCACCCACTAGTCGATCTATTAACTAACATTAATTACAACTATGAGCAATACATTTGTTAGAGCAGGGGTGGCCAACGTCGGGCAAATTTTTGCTCCAACCCTAATCAAACACACCTGAACAAGCTAATCAAGGTCTTAAGGGTTCCTAGAAAGCTACAGGAAGGTGACTTTTTATCAGGGTTGGAGCTAAACTCTGCAGGATTGTGGCTCTCCAGGACCGACGTTGGCCACCCCCGTGTTAGAGTATCTATTAATCTTCGTTAATAAGATTATTGACAAAGTTAGTTAATAAAAATACAGCAGTTCATTGTTAGTTCATTTTAGCTCCGGTCCATTAAATCATATTAACAGATACAGCTTTTGGTTTTAATAATGTATTAGTGAATGTTGTAATTAACAATAAGTGACATTAATAACTGCTGTAGAAGTATTTTTCATTGTTACATATTAAATGTTAACTAATGATACCTTGTATTGAGGGATGCTTGATGAATTAATAATACAATAAACTGTATAAAATAATTTAACCGGTCAAACGATGGTCAAAAATGCAAGGTCATCAATAGAGCGCATAGATTTGAGGCGGACGCACAAAACACGCAATCGGAGTAATCAAAGCAAACTCGAGCAGTAAAACTGATCCCACTTTCATGTAAAGTAATTATGTCAGCAAACTTGTTAAGTGATGGTCATATTCCCCTGTATTCACTGTAAAGACAAGCTTCGAAGCTTTAAAATGACATGTATTTTGTGCCGCTTTTGGTTAACGATTCATTTAAACGACGACCAATTACAGGAGTTTATGTTAATTGACATTCCTACTTACAATGATTGAAAAGGAGTGTTACCGATGGATCCCTATTAAAGTTATTCAGTCAGGAGCGGCGAGTGATTCTTTCACTTGTTGTCTGATTGACATTAGGTTCATTAGGCTGCCGTCACTTTAAGATCTAGTACACCGACACACAAGTGGTTTCCTTCTTAATGGTCTGCGTTCACTTGAGACCGTGTGCACGAGAATACTCGCCATCATTTTGGGAGTACGAGTCTGATAAGAGAGGTCAGCTCATCCAGCACAGTCAGTACAGAAATGATCTCACCTCATTGGCGCCGCTGAACAGAGGCTCTCCAGTGTGCATCTCCACCAGGATGCAGCCCAGAGACCACATGTCGATGGCCAGATCGTACGGCATTCCCAGCAGTACCTCAGGGGAGCGGTAGAAGCGACTCTGGATGTACTGGTATATCTGAGAACACATGCAACACGTTACTGGACGTGGTTCGGAGGCGCAGTCAAACGAATGCTCCTCAAATCAACACGTCAAATCGCGAGCCCACTGAAGAAAATGATGAGTCTCACCCGCTGTCCCAGCTGACAGGAGCTTCCGAAATCCACGATCTTGATGGCGGATCTCTTGGGGTTGCAGAGCAGGATGTTCTCGGGTTTGAGGTCACAGTGGATGATGCTCAGCTCAGGCGTGGCCAGGAAGAGCAGTGCTGTGCACAGCTGCTGAGCGAACTTGCGCGTCAGGTTCAGAGACACGCCGCGGAAATTGGTGTTCCTCAGCAGGTCGTACAGGTTATAGGACAGCATCTCGAAGACCAGACACAAGTGGTTCCGGAACATGAAATGGCGTTTCAGATGAACTAGAAAAGAAAGAAAAACAGGTTGTGTTTATGTTCTGCTGAAGTTAGACTGAGGTCACAGGAACGAACGCGGTCATCTTGAGGGCTGGACACTGAACACGCCGTCCGAATCCCTTTAGCCTGAACCGAACGTTTGTGTGAATTTCTGAGTTCCCAAACTCCACCTGATCTGCTGCACCATCACACATCAATGAATCATCTACAGCCATACATGAACATCAACTCCAACCCTTCTCCTGCCTTTCCACAGCTCACACCCAGAACGACACCTACAAGGATCGACTCTGAAGTGGTTCTAATTCCATGAGTTCAGTCCACACCACATCTGTAACGATCACGAGATGTTGGAATCACTTTCAGAAGGGTTTTTACCAGCTGATGAACAATACAAACATTGACAGCCAATCAGATCCCATCCTGCTTTAAAGAGCTCGAGCATTTAAAGCGACAGGCAACAAAACTGAGAATAAATAACAATTTTGTGCACTGGTGTGAACGCTAACTGACATAACGATAAATCTTTATGTGTGAAAGCCAATAACCGATATATTAGTTGATCAATCTAACTCAAAATGATGTCATTTTTGAGAGCCTGATTACAAAAACAAAAGTCTCACCATTAAACTCCATGTCCCACGCACACAATTAATGTTCTCATTACAATATTAAGTAGCCTGTAGTTTCCATTTTGAAGTAATTTCAATCATGTTTCAAGCAATTCAAAACCAAAATGCGGCGATAACACGACTACTCCACAGTAAAAGTCCCGCACGAGCGAGTTTAGTACTGGCACCTGATCTGTGCGTTTGGAAGGGTGCTTCATCTCGATTGAGTTCAGTTTGTTCTCTGTGGTTCTTCAGAAAGAACATTTCCAGAAGGTTTTATCATCAATATCTCACTGAAAGTAAAGACTCTTCAGTGGTCTCGACAAGTCTAGTGTAAAAAAGCAGACAGACAGGAATCAGACGAGCGCTGATGCCGAAGCTGGTCTTTAGAAATAAACAAACACTTACAGTGGACCAGCACAACTTCTGCCCTAAATAGTGCGATTCGTTCCTTTCTAAACATCCTCGTGCAACAAGACAACAACATAAAAGATATACTTCAGAATATGTCCTCATATTTCATGCTCACACAGATATTAATTTAGCTGACAAAATTTTAACAAGCAGAAAAAAACATATATATATATATATATATATATATATATATATAAAAAAAGAAAATTCACTATGGGAAAAATTAGGAAAAATTTCAAATCCTTCCCAGGCCTGCAAACACGCTTAATGTTTTCTAAGTGCAAAGAATATCAGCCATGACAGCCACACATTACCGATGTAGTACTTCATCTCGGTGTCGTGTTTGTTCATGAGCTCCAGCAGTCGGACTTCAATCTGAGCCTGATTCAGAAAAGCCTTTTTATTCTTGATGATCTTGATGGCGACCCACTCCTGCTCCACACGATCGTACGCCTTCACCACCTGCCAGCAGAGGGAGACGAACACGAGCGTCACACACCGTGTGTCACAAGACCGGACCTTCCTTCACCCACAGACACTGACCTGTCCGAACGAGCCTTTGCCTATTAAAGAATCGATCTCATATCGGTCCATCCACTTCTCTCCATTTTTAACGATGTAGTCGAAGTTGTCATCATCGTAGCCGTCGTTGTAAATCTTCCTCTCCTTCTTGTTGCTGGAGTCCTCACCCTGACCCTGTTGGTGACGACGCTTCTTTTTTGCATAGTAAACCTGCAAACAAACGGAAAGGGCTGTGCTTAGAGCAAAGCGTTTATTCGCAAAAAGGATCAGGATAATTTGGTTCAGCATGAGTTCACACGATCAGTAATGTGAACGTCGCACCTCATTGATGTGTTTGTATGTTTTGATCAGTTCGATGGAGAGTTTTCTTAAAGGCGCCGTCGCTGGGTCCCGAAAACACTGCGGCATCCGCCTCTGTAGCATCACCATATCCGCAGTTACCTGCGACACAGAGCAGCGCGTGAGAGCGGCCTGACCGCGCGTGAGCTCGCACATACGCTCCAGCGCTCGCTACGGACCGTACCTGGGTGGCGTTGGGCTGCGGGGCCTGCGAGCCGTACGGCAGCGCGGCGGCTGATTGGTCAGCGGCGCTCTGCGGGTGACCATCACTGAACGGCGGGTGAGAATGGGGCGTCTGCGCATCCATCTGCACACCAGCCGAATGGAAAGAAAACGAGGGGGCCAGCCGAACAGAGGAGGGTTTGCATGCTGAGGTCTCTCCTCCTGAAACAGACAGACACACACACACACACACACACACACAAGCTCGTCTTGCTTTTACCGTGATAGAAATGAGGAACAGTGTCTTTTTCCCTTCATTGTGTCAGTGTACGCGGCAGCGAACGCTCCGAGCCAGAAGCCCGATCGGGTTACAGAACACCTGAAAAAGCTCGGACCAAAATGGCAGATCACAAGACGACACTGGAGACGCGTTACAGTCCTTCAAACACACAGAACGATGAATTGTAGGTTCAAACACACACACACAGGTCTAATCGGAGCTGATCGAGTGTGTTTATGACTCAGCATCAGGCTCTCTCTCTCACACACACACACACACACACACACTGAACTCTGTCAAACTGTAAACAGCGCTCAAATAAGGGTTTCAAATGAGATGATTACAGTGACAGACCTGAAGCGTGAGTGAACAAAACCAACCAATGATTTCACACGACACACGTCTAGACAACAGCTGAGGATTTTAATGCAAAACATAACGGCACAATTAAGACTACATTCGAGCGTTTGTGATGTTTGGAAATGTGACGGTCTGCAGCGAGCGGGAATTCTGCAGATCATTAAGTCGTCATTTATCAGCGTCTCTCACCAGCAAACACAATGCAGCACATTCACACTGGTAACCAGCGCTCTCAAGCCCAGCAACAGTGCTTCATTACCATAGCCTACCACCAGGAAGATGGCGCGCCATTGGCCAGACGGCTAAAGCGACAGCCAATCAGGAAAGGGTATGCAAATAACCCACTTTTGTTGCTAGGGCAAAGCTGTGAGGCTCTGTCCAATAGGAAAACGGGTATGAGGCATGAAATTGAATTGCACTTTGACACATTTCCCAGCACAGTTTAACACAGTATTTGCTGACAGAAAAGCTCTCGGGTGAGGAACCCGGAATCAGTTTGTCTGAGAGAGGGGAGCTGCGGCGCCGACCCTGGAGACAGACGCGGCCAACTTTATTTTTAAACATTTATAGTTGACCAGCACTAAACCGAGCGGTCTCGAAACACTGTAGAGTGAGAGGAAGCTACAAACAAGCACACAATAAGGGACAGTTTTGCACACAATCAGTCCGAACGTTTGTGCGATCATGTGACGGAGTGGTCAGCAAACGTCCAACTATCGGAGCACCTGTGGGTCAGTGTTCGGGCTCACCTGTATGCATCGTCTTCTGACAAATCTCATATCATTGTGACAGGGGAGTCCATCTGCAAACCACAGCCCACTGCAAGAACAGCACAGACAGTGAGCAAACACATACTGTACCTGTGTGTGTGTGTGTGTGTGTGTGTGTGTGTGACATCAGTGTACCTGAAGCGACTCGCGAGTGGTTTCCAGGTGAGAACAGCCCTGATGTTTCAGCAGGGTCTTGCCGTGTTTTGAGATGGTTGAGTTGATCTTCAACTTGCACAACCATTGGTGAAGATCTGTCGTGAAATGAATCCACACACACTACATGAGTCCAGGAGCGCACACTGACGGACTGCAAGGCAGCAATTAAACACAATACATTCTGGAGAACATATAATCAGTGTTTGTGTGTCCACAGGCAGCAAACACACATCACATCCTGAAGCGCGTGTAAACACGATCACAGGAGACTTTCCAAAACACAATCACGCAAACATCAGTCTGATCTACACAGAATCACGATGAAGAGATCGACATCGTCATCATCATCATCATCATCATCAG
>CM074289.1:127500-162500 GCA_037194245.1 Opsariichthys bidens
TCCATGAAGCTTCAACCAAAACCAAACGTTTCCTCTGAATGTGGGTTAGTACGGTTGCAGACGGCTGACGCGAGCCGTCGTCTCAGTGAAATGCGGCCGTGGGCGCGTGACTCTTGCGATGTCGGCCGGGCAGCATGGGAAAGTCCTCCGGTAAGAGCGCGTGTTCCCGACAGGTGGGACATGTGCTCTGCTCCTTCAGCCACGACTTTATACACTGAAACACACACACACACACACTGATCAGTCTGCATGAAGCACTTAAACACACCAGACTAATGCTCAGAAGATGCTCTGACCTCTCTGTGGAAACTGTGGCGGCACTCCAGCACACACATCTCCTCAGCGCTCATGTCCTCATGGCAGATGATACACGGATCCTCCATGTTCAGCTGGTGCGCACACACACACACACACACACACACACACGTCAGACCAACTCAACGACGAACACGGAGCAGGCGGAGCTAAATGAATGAACGCTCGCCACAACAAGAAAAACAAGAAACTTCAGTAGCAGACACAGAAACAACAGGTTACGGTTCATTCTGCACCACGTGATTCTTACCGCCAGAGCCGAGTTGCGATGTTTGTCCGACACGTTCTTCCACACGTGTGTGAGCGATGGCGTGACTCTGGTGTCAGACGCGGGACTCGAGCGATCCATGACGCTAATGTGCTCCTGCACACAACAGAGAACAGAGCGTCACGAGAGAGAGAGAGAGAGAAGAGAGAGAGAGAGAGAGAGAGAGAGAGGTTTACGCACACGCGTGTTCTCCTGATGGTCCAGGATCAGCTGAGCCACACGGTTGATGACATCATCATAGGTCAGTGTGTCGAGAGCGCCTCCGCTGGACGAGCGAACCTCCTGAATGAACCGGTTCAACACCAGCCTAGAGACAAACACACCGCTGTTGACCCGCTCAACTAACACCAGCGCTCCGTCTGGAGTTTCTGAGTCGCTTCTGCGTTTATTTGATCAAAAATGCAGCGAAGCGAGTGAAATATTATTAAAAACTATTTTCTGTGAATCTATAGAACAGTGTAATTTATTCCTGAATGTTCAGCATCATTCCTCCAGCCTTCACAAATCATTCTGACATGATGATTTGATGCTCAAGAAACATTTAATTATTTTAAATATTTTGTAACAATATAAAAGTCTTTACAGTCACTTTTGACTTGTGTGTCAGTGTGTGCGAGCTCTGGTTGTTGTATGTAGCTCAGAATGGAGCAGCACCTGTTGTAATGAGGGAACATCATGTTGAGCCGCTCCAGCATCCGCTCGTACACTGTCAGCGGCTGCGGGGCCGAGGGCCGGCGGCTCACGGGCTCTTCAGGAAGCCTCTCAGCGGGTTGTGGCGTGACCCGCCCTGTGGGCGTGGGCGTCCGGGCGGGCCGCAGTGACCCGTAGAAGTGTGAGCCAGACTGCTGAGGAACTGGAGCGGGAAGAATTGCCTACAGGACACAAAACAAAAGTTGAACAACCCTTCGGTCCCGGCAGCATCTCATGATACAATGCAGAAACACAATGTTTGATCACAGACAGCACACATGAACAAACACTGTCGATGAGATTCACAATGAAGAACATTCCTGCAGCAGAGCCAGAGGTCGTGACCTTCAGAAGGAGCCGAGCTCTTACCGGCAGTGCGGGCGCAGCGGGGACGCTGGGAATGCTGATCTCAGGCAGTGAACACAGTCTAGTGCCCTTCCTGACCTCATCCATCTGTGCGTCAAACTCCATCTGAAACAAACACGACTTTCACTGAAACACTGATAGAAAAATCATCTGACAAAACATGCAGAACATCATTATATAGCGATTAAAATCATGTTTTGAGTAAAGAAGCACCCGTTGTGTTTTCCATTGATTGCTGCTTTTCATTTTAGAAATCATTTCAAACAACAGTATTTAATGTTTTATATTTTCAGCATTTTAAAACATTATTTTACGCATCAAACTCCTCTTGACTGATCAACTTGAATAAAGTTTAATCTACAGTTATACATTAGATTACAATTTCTGCACCTGTGTAACCCGAACGTAACCTGAAAAGCACCGTTTACTTCATTTGTGTTTATTCCATTGTATTTATTTGTGCAATTACTTGTAATTCGATTATTTCTTCCTATTTTATTACTTACCTTTACTTGTCTAAAATATTCTATCTAGTAGCCTTATTTATTAAGGTTACACGCATCAAAAACAATGAAAACATATAGGGCCATTTTCTTCTTTCTTTTACTTTATTAAATTTTGTTATTGTGGGGCCGGGATGTTGAGCCCTGCGATCATCTCTTCCTCTGACATGGACGAACATCAGAACAACGCTGAAAGACACAGAACTACTTGAATGAATCATGTCTCGTGTAATCGATCAGCGTTTCAACGGCAGCTCGAGAACAAGGTCACATGACGCCACATTTACCTCAGAAAAGCCATTCAATGACCGCAAACTCGATAGTAAAACAACTCGAGGAGTATTTTGATTAATATACACATTACATATTCATCATACTTTTATCTCTTCAATATTTCAAATGTTCACCTGCGTCCTGCCGATTCGGTCTTCCATGTCACACAAGTGTCTCTTCCAGTCGTCCAGAGCCGACAGCAGCGCAGCGGACAGGAAACTGCAGCACAAACCAGCGTCAGACACACAAACACAGCACACTTCTGAATCTCTCCCGGTGGACTGTGGGAATCCTGCGCGTACCTGAGCGACACTTCCGTCATGTGTTTGACGATCATCTGGCTTTCAGAGACGCTCATCCTCAGCCGCCGCAGCACGTGTTCCCGTCGGCTCTGCAGGACACACAGCTGAACACAAACACCAGCGTCACTTCAGCGTCAGAGGATGAATGAAACACCAGCGGACGAGGATGAAACCTCACCTGAGCCGCCGTGGATCTCCTCTGCGCTTTCACACACGCGTCTCTGAACCGCTTGATCTCTTCCTCGAGGCTCATCCGCTCGGCTGCGCACTGGTTGCTGGAGGACATGCAGTACATACAGGGCACGCGTCAGAAGTCACGGGATAGAGAACACACGATATACGGCGGGGCAAAAAACTATTTAGTCAGCCACCAATTGTGCAAGTTGTCCCCCTTAAAAAGATGAGACGCATTATACACAGGCGATGCTGGTTCCTGCAGTGGACGTTACACATAGGACACGCGTTATTACATGAGGATCGGGCGATACCGCTCAGTTAAAAAAAAAAAAAAAAAAAAAAAAGAAGCTTAATCAGTCCTGATACCAATCCTTGAAAACACCTTGGGACATTATTTACACACTGACACATTATTTACTTTCATTTTTATAAACTTATTTACTTTAATAAATCATATTTAGTTCATTAGTCATGCAGTTATATTACATTTATACATTTTAATTTCCCTTATTTGGATGGCAAAACATGATTGAAATTTAAACTGCACAAGTTCTCAAATAAGTGCCATTCAATCAAACAACCAATAATTGTGACAGGCCTGTGTGTACATGCAAAAACGTCAAAAGTTACAGAAGCTAGGCGACAGATATATTTTAAAAGTGGGAGGGGGGTAAAAGTTTCACAGTTCATTTAAAGGTTGCATATTTTCACACTCACTTGACGTCCAGGAATCTCTCCAGTTCACTCTGATACTCTTTATTCTTGGCACTGATGTCTCTGATGTAACTAGAGAAAAAACATCAGCAACATTTCATTCAGCAGTAAAATTGTGTGTGTGTGTGAGTGAGTGAATGAGTGAGCGAGCGAGCGAGCAAGAGAGAGTGTGTGTGTGTGTGTGTGTGTGTGTGAATCCTCTGCACATCATTCTCAATGATCAGCCGAGTGCATGTCTGACCTATCATGTAAATCTGTCAGATCTTTGATCTCCATCTTCAGGTTCTTCAGAGTCTCCTGGTTCTCCTTCTTCTCCTGCTGGTCTTTCCTGACCTCCTCCTCCAGTTTCTGCTGGAACATGGCAAGCTCTGTGCTGGCGACCTGAACACAAGCACAGTCGTGCGTCTGAGCTGCAGAACCACAGAAACGCTTCAGAAGATCTGGGCGGCCGTTTCTCTACCTGCAAGGTCTGTGTGATTCTCTGGGTCTCCTCCTGAAGGGCTGATATTTCCTCAGCTCTCTTCTGCTGGACGGCTACATGATCGTCCTTCATCTGCTGGAGCGTCTTCAACATTTGCAGCTTCTGTTTCTCTTTCTGCATCATGTCGCCCTGGAAGAAACATGGACATTACTGTTCTTTTTGGCCGGCCTGATGCTACAGGATAAATGTAAACTGATGTTAACCAATAGGTCTGTAGTTTCAGAAGGGAGGTAATGCACTGCATCAGATGAGAACAAAACTTCAATTAAATTGACCTCGTTCCACATTTGATGAAGTTTGCATCATTGATTGTTATTTTCCTGTTTATAACTGTGAAGCAGCTTTGAAACAATCTGTACTGTATAAAGTGCTGCAAAAAATAGAGCAGACTTCACTACCATTGACATCATTATACCGGTCTAAAAACGACAGCATCTGAATGACACGGTCCGGCTCTAAACAGATCAAAAATCAACACCACTCACATGGTTTCTCTCGAAGGAAGAGTATGGCTCGGTGTTGATAGAAACATCTGTACGGTCTGCAAAATCCTGTAAGAGGCAAGCGTCAGAGGTCAGAGACGGCACGGATCGCGATGACATTCCCATCGTGCGGCACATCTTACCCACACACACACGGCTGTGTGTTTGTCCTCTTTCGTTTCTATAGTGTTGCCCACGTGCTTCCCAGCAGCAGCGTCCATGTCGGCGGTCAAATACGCAAAATCTGTGATGGGACACTCAAAATCGTACGGATCAGGGAGAAGCGGGAACGGCTCTGAGGACACTGGCTCATCCGTGTTATCGATTGGTGCCGCGGCGTCTGCATGCGGCCAGAACTCTTGGGCGGCCGGGTTGAGGTGTGACGGCAGCAGGCCGTTATCCGTCAGAGACACGGCGTGCTTCATCAGTCCGATCAGGTCGTCCGTCATAGTGAAGCGCAGAGACTCCAGCAGGAAGGACTCGAGTCCGCCGGCGTCGGTGATCTTCTGCTGCGCCTCCGGGGGAAAGTTCTCCAACTCGCCGACCATCAGCGGGTCCGAGGCGCACAGCGGCCCGTGTTCCTCCAGAATCTGAGCAAAATAACTAAAGAACAGCAGAACCAGCTATCGTTACGGTTCGTTGGTGTGGACGCTAATACAGTCATCGTTAAAGTTATGGACACAGATTTGGTTATTGTCGTCATCACGTTATTCAAACCACACATACTCATATAAACTCTCTTTAGTCGGGTCGGGGTGATTGTCCAGAATTCTCTCGTAAAGGCTTCGGTGTGCTGATGCGGCGTACTGCTCCTCAAACTCTGCCAGCTGACCTCGCAGGTGATCGGGAACGCTGAACGGATCCACGCCATTCAGGAACAACCTGGAACACATCCCACTCATGAAATCATCTCATAGACGAGAAGATTCATCTCACAGAGGTGATGTGCAATGACTGAACTCACAAAGAGTCTTCCTCAGTTGACAGCTCATCCTCCTCATCTTCATCTCTCGAATGACCTCTCATTCCAGACAGTACAATAACAGACTGAAACACACACACAGATTAGCTTGAGAAACTCTGGCCCGTCGCAGCTGCAGCGACTCGCTCACGACACTCACCTTAAACTCCTTCTGCTTCTTCTTGCGGTGTCTGTTTTTACTCTTAAACACTGAACTCTGAAACAAACACACACGAAGCTTCACTACAACAGCTCAAGCTCGGTCACAGACGAAACGCTTCAGAGCGTGAGTGTCTCTTACCAGGTGTTCTTCATCATCAGTCTTTTTAATGACTAAACAAACAGCATCTAAAGATAAAGAAAAAGTCATTTGAAAAAATACTCCCTTCATACATACATACATACATGCATACATCACCCAATTTCAACTTCATTACCATCTTCAAAATATTGATCGAGAATGGAGTGACAGGAGTGATATCGCTCTCGATTCGACTCTAGAGTCCAAATAAACAGACGTATTTCTTTAGCGGGAGCTTGTCTTAAATACTCCATTACAGTAAAACCATCGCGGTCAAATAACTCCGAAACGGTGCCGAATTTCTCAAGCGTCTCCTGCAGGGGTGTAAAGGTCAGCAGAGGCTTCAGGTCCAGCTCCTCCAGATGAGCGCTGTAACGGCTGACGAACGACTGCGCGGCTTTCAGACCTGATGGAGGAGATGGAAAATACGGATTTGAAGAGGATCAAACGTGAGCTTGACACTGAAATGTCAACTTACTCAACAGGCTGCTTAACTGTCAGTGTTCCGGTTCACATTTTATCGCCATAACTCATTTTAGAAATAACCATCAAAAGCTTAAACGCTCAAAAAGGTTTAACAGGTTAATGATCACTGACGGTTTTACACTATATTTGCTCACTGCGATTTCTGAAAACAGAATATTGCTGTCAGAAGACGGTGTAGGAGAGCAAACGCACCACAGTTATCCAGCTGCTGAGCCCACTGCTGCAGTTTGGGTTTGATATGAAGCACGGATCCGAGAGTCTGGAGAAAGACTCGTGCCCAGACCCGGTTCCTCGACTCTAGCAGAAGATCCACAAGCTCCGACAGCAGTCCGCCGTCTCTACGGCAGTTTAACACACTCACCTGTCCTTTACTCTCAAACAAATCCAGCCACGGCCGCAGATGCTCCCAAAACAAAGAAATATTCACTGGCTCTTCTTTAAATAGTCCTTTGTTATCATGAATTTGATGTAAAACACGGTCCACATAAATAGAGTCTCTGGGTGGCGCTGCAGGGGCGATAAGAAGAGAGACGCGGAGTCACAGTACGTCCGGAGCGGCAGTTTCCACTCAATGGCCTCAGAAATGACATCGAATGAGGTCAAACAACACAAAACAAGCTAAAAAAAAAAAAAAAACTACACTGGTGTCGAAAGTTTGGAATAATTATGCTCGTTTCTTGATCATCAAATCAGATGATTGCTGAAGGATCATGTGACACTGAAGACTGGAGTAATGATGCTGAAAATTCAGCTTCGATCACTGGATATAAATTACATTTTGTAATATTTCACTGTTTTTACTGTATAAAATGTAGACTTGAAATAAAAAAAAAAAATCTTACTTCAAGAAATTATTCCAAACTTTGACCACCTGTGTAATAAATCAATTAGTGTTGCGTCTAATTTTAAGTGATTTCTAGACCTCCTAAGATGAATAAAATCTAAAGTCACGGGCATATATTTTGTGAGGTTGAAATTGAGCAGAAAATATTTTTGGCAAATAACCTTTTCGAAATGAAAAGCTGAATATCGTGTCTCTACAGTGACTCACATGATCCTCTCTCGGCCGCCGGCTCTTTAGGGGCGTCCGCAGCCATTACTTCATCCCTCTCTTGACAAGCAGAACGTCTCGCCAACTTCTGTTGTTTCCGCCGAAGCTTTCGATCATTTTTAGACTTCAACTTCTTAATACTGTCGAGGTACACAGAGAGAGAGAGAAATCACCGTAAACATCCGTAGCTAAAAGTGCCGCTGCAGAATCAAACGGGATTAAACGTCACCTTGTGCATGGCTGCTTGATTCGCACTCGTCCAGCAGGTCTGATTTTAGGAATAGACGTTTTAAACTGAGAGACGAGGAGAATGTTAGTAAGCAAACGAAGCCATGAAACACCACCGTGCGTGTTTGTGTGTGCGCCAACGCCTCACCTCACACTTTATCAGCCCCGTCGAGCCAAATATTACAATGTGACACACCCGACCGCCGCAGTCTGGTGTAAAACACGAGTCTTTTAGAAAATCCTGGAGTCAAAGAGAAAACAAATGAGCATTTCTGGCTTTTTCAAGTCTCTCGTATGCGTGAGTGACGCGTGTCCGTCTGACCTTGTCATTCTTATCGGAGAATGAAAGCGTTTTGAGCTTCTTCCAGCAGCTCATATGAAACTCGACCCTGCAGCTCTGACAGCACGTCAGCTGGATGAAGCCCTGCAAACACACATCCTCAGACTCCCGCTGCAGATTCTGCTCATTCCTGAACCATCACGACACTCACCTTAAAGTCTGGATCGCTGAAGTAGATGTGGACGGTGTGAGCGAGGCAGTGCTGGTGCCGACACACCGCGTCTGCTTTAGGAGGAAACTTACACAACTTTACAAACTTCTCCAGATGTTCCTTTAGGACAGAGAGAGTTCAGATCAGCAGCATAAACACCATCGTCTCATCATCAACGTTTAGTTGCTGTCAGGTTTAAAGTCGTCTACACTAGGGCCGGGATGAAAATATTAATTTATCAATTTTGCGAGCAAGCAAATTTAACCAAGACTGATCTTTCAGTCTGCGCTGTTTACAGTTGATGCGTGAACAATCTTGGGACTCGATATTGGTCCAAAGTTAGAAGATTAAAATCAGATACTGAACAGCAATAATCAGCGCTGCTCAACGTTACACACCTTTAAAAAGGCAGTCTGTGTTTCCTCAACTATAATTTTAGTGGTCGGCCAGGTGAGTTTTCCAGGTGTGACGTGTCTCTGAATCATCAGCTGCGCGTTAGAGAAACGCTCCAGAGCTTTAGCAAACCTACAAAACACAGAACATGAGCACGACGTCTAACACGATCAGTGGCAGCGTTCACTTCAACACTCACCTGTTCTCCTTCAGATAAACTCGCCCCATCCCATAATGCACCAGTGACTGAAACTTCCTGTCTGACGACTCTAATGAGGCGAACTTCCTCTGAGCTTCAGCCAGTTCCTGCGAATAGAAACCCAATAAATGAACTGAAAATCAGACCCTTTCATCCCTCACGGTGACGTTCACGCTTTTAGTTTTCAGCTTCTTTTAATACGTTTGGCAGACGCTTTAATTCAAAGTGACTTTTCACACCGAATGGGAGATGAGGCATTTGAAATATGTAATCTTGATAGCCTTATTCAAAGTTAGTGTGTGTTGAAAATAACAAAAAAGGAAACAAAAGTGAATGTCTGAATATAACGAGAGGAAGCACAGTTGTTTGAATAGATATTTAACCTCGTGACCCCAGCAACAAGCTGGAGTATCACAGAACCATCATAAGAAGAACCAATCATATTCAGACCTGACAACCTTGGAGACCCCCCCCCCCCCCCCCCACAAAAAAAAGAGAGATGGCCAGATTTTAAAGGAGTCGCACAAGTTCAAATAGTTTTCACAAAAAAGGTTTTATAAAAGATAAAACTAACATATTTCAGCCTTTAAATCATTTTTAGAATTAGATTAATAGATTAATAATTATCTTATCCTTTATTATTAATAGTATTCGGTCCGATATTTCCTGATGCGTCTGTCGTGCACCGCGCTCTCCACGACAGAAAATAAAATCTTCCTCGGTTCGATTGCATTTTTAAGACTAAAGACATTTTAATGCTAATTAAGGCCTTATTTTCACATTATGAAATGTAAGATTTGTAAAGGATCCGTAGACTCATGAACTGAGCTGGTCACAGGATGTCAAGGTCATTTTTAAAGTTCATTAAGGCTAAAAAAAAAAAATGCAAATAATAGCCTGTTACCTTTATCTCACGTTAATCAGCACTAAATCGGCCGTCTAAAACCTTCTAGATTTCTAGCCATTCCACCACTTGTCTAACTAATTTAACTGCCCCAGTTCATGGGAAGGATGGCGGGTATGATCGGCTAGCCTATCAACACTACGAATGTTTATCTTCTTATCATCCTTTTATTTTTAATATCATTATGTTTCTGGGGGTGGGGAGTATTTGTGTGTGGGACTGTTTACACCACCTGCTCCCCCTTGGTGACTGATGTCGATGTCTGTCCTGCACACAGTAGTGCTGAACGCATGATGAGGCGGCCTGGACATCTGGAGCGAAGGCCATCTCTTCCGATAGCCGTCTAAAAATCTTTGTGGTTTCCGAACTTTTTTTCATGCATGCCAACAGCGGACGGTCTGGCTTGCTTGAGGGCACTAAATTGAATTGAACGCGGGAATGCGCGATTCGGCGCAAAGCATTTGGCTGGGGGGGCAGGTAGGCGGAGGGTTAAAATACAGCGCTCTGATTGGCCGAAAGCTTTTCACTTCACTTACACGGCAGCGGCAGAATCAACGTCATAGATTGCACAGAAACTAAAACCGGCAGAAATGCAACAAAATGCGTACCTAGAGAGCAGCGAATCGTACACGCGTACTTAAGGGTCAAAATGCGTGCAGAGTACGAAAAATGCGTACATGTTGGCAGGTCTGTATATTAGAGAAAATAATGTGATGAATCAGTTCACCCTGGCATACACTTATTCTATAAAAACTGCTGGACTAGAAATTAGTCCGAGTTCCTCCAGGTCATAATTAAAGCATATTGAAGGTATTGTCTGGGGTCAGTCGGTTACTGATGCACAGCTGGTTAGCAGACACTCGAGACCTTATTCCCAAGTGACAGTGTCCCTAGAGGACGATATGTTGATTCGGTGACGGCCCAGGTTAACTTAAGTCAGGTGCACAGGGGAATTTCTACCACAAGAGGTGAACTCGTGTGACTTCTCCCATATGTTTGATGCAGTCACGCTCAAGTTAAAGATGCTCAGCTGGTAGAACACTGCAGCACGTCTCGTCTTTAACAAACACCTCCAGCCTCCGAAGGCTCGTGGTCCCGTCACAGAGAGGCACAAAATCGCTCTCCAGAACATTCTCGTTCACTGCTGCTTGCTGGCGGAATGATCTCGCTGCCTTCATCGAGAACGCAGAATCCCTGGCAATATTCAAGAGACAGCTGAAAACTCACCTCTTCCGTGAACACTTGATCCCCTCATAAAAAAAAAAACCCTTTCCTTCCTTTTTCCCTTCCTACTCTAGCTTATGGTACTGAGCAATGTATGAAACTTGTATGGTGAGCACTTCCTGTGCTATTGGCCAATTCATGAAGAATCGCTTGTTTGTTTTCCTCACTTGTAAGTCGCTTTGGATAAAAGCGTCCGCTAAATGACTGAATGTAAAATGTAAATGTAAATTCAAGACAGCTGAAAACTCATCTCTTCCGTGAGCCCATCATAAAAACAAAAAGACCATCCCAATTTTTCCTCTAATCCCTCCCTATCGTAGCTTATGCTACTCCGAGCAATGTCTGAAACTGGTATTGTGAGCACTTCAAGCGATACCTTATGAGAGGCAAATAGACACATGATGTTTTCCTCACTTGTAAGTGGTTTTGGATAAAAGCGTCTGCCAAATGAATAAACGTAAATGTTTCTTGGGTGTGAACGGCAGGACACCATCGCTTCCTTTCAAACGCAGGCCGAGTTGTGCTGCATTACCTCTGGCTGTCCAATTTCCAGCAGAGCAGTAGCATATCCATATACGAGCACAGATTTATCCAGCTCCGTCAACCCCAGTGCCTGTCAGACACAGAAACATCATTAGTCATGAACGAGGCTTCGAACCGTTCGTTTCACATCAGAGCAGAATATTTAAAACATCCTGAAGCACATTTAAACATTCAACCCTTCTGTTCACTGTCCTGCAAGAAGCTCCGAATCATCATCACTAGCTGTGTTTCATCCACCTATTTTTTTTGTGTGTGTGAATTTTGGGATATTGCATTAAAATATTGGATGGAAGCACCAAGAAGTGCAAAAATGCACAAAAAATGTTTTTTTTATCCGCACTGAAATGCCGGAGTCATCATGTCATCGGAGTGACTTGGTTTAATTCCCTCCAGAAGCATCTCGCACGATAGCACTCCCAAACACGAGCATCCAAATGCAAGATCACATGACAGCGTCTATATTTCGACTAACACTGTGAGATGAATTCTGAACAACTTTTTTAACTGATACTTTATTACAGATATTTTGCTGTTATTTCCCAGGAAGTGATTATTGGTTGTTTTTAAAACATGGGATGGAAACGCTGCTTTAGTCATCAAAGTTTTATGCCTAATCCCAAATTTGCTTAAATTCTCAACTTGGGATGGAAACAGCCATAGATAAATCTTGAACAGAATTATGGAACTACGGTCTTCAGTAGAGCTGCTGAACACGTCTCAGATTTGATGAAGTTCGCATCATTGATTGTTTTATTGTAGTGAATCGGTCAGTACCGCGGTGCCGCTGGACTCCAGTATCCGCAGGGCCAGAGAGAAGGACTGCTGAGCGTTTCGGCAGCGCTGGTCTCCCAGAGCCGTGTGACCATCCTGAACGGCGGCACAGAAGCGCTCTTTCGTGTCCGGCTCGCTGACGGCCTCCTGCTGGACAAACAGCAGCATTAAACCACACGGACGCACATCCGACTCTGGAGCTTTGCTCTGTGCAGCACTAACCACGGGACTGATGGCTCGGTCCGGTCCGGCCGTGTGTTTGCTCCGCGCCGCTGGCTTCTCTGCAGCGCTGGATGAAGCTTTCTTAGTCTTCCGGGGACTTGATTCACTAGGACAAGAGAGTTTTGGGATATAAAGGTAGCGAGGAATAAAAACAGCAGCCGCTCTGCTCAAGGTCACATTCCTCCGGAGCAGATAGGAGTAAAACACACTTCATCACGCTTGTGTTCGACCGCAGCCGTTCTGAATTTGAGTTTAGTTTTACGTTTTAATTTTAGTTCGCTTTAGTAGTTGTGTTTGCACTTTTATTAGTTTTGTTGACAAACGCATATAGTTTTCATTCAATTTTAAAACTGCAACTACAATGATGTTGACAACGAGCTAAAAATAAGTATTATATATATATATATATATATATTTTCAAGTGAAATGTTTATTTCAAGAAATGAAAATGTTTTGGTAACACTTGTTAACACAAACTAAGAATGAACCACTTCTACAGCATATATTAATCTTATTTAAAGTTAATTTCAACATTTACCAATACATTTTGAAGAGCAAAAGTCAACTAAAGTTAAGTGCACTGTGAGCCGGAGTTGTAAATGAATGTTGTTGACTGTCAGCACATGTTAGTTCATTCAGTGTTACAAGTGGTGCTTGGAGACGTTCAGCATCAAACATCCTGTTACGGCGCGACTGCGACTCGTCCAGTGAAATGAAAGTAAATCTAGCCTTATTGTACTTGTCATTAGAAGCTCAAGTTTCACTTTAAAGATAAAATAACTCTTTATAAAGACTCCAAACATCCTTTACAATTAAAATCACTCTGATTCCCATCAACACGTTGACTAATTAAAGCATGTTTGAACGAACAAAAGAATTAGCCTGTTTTCTGGTGTCGTTTTCATGACAAGGTTCATTACCTCTTCATGTCTTTGCATCGGTCAGTTCTTCCTTCAGCTTGTGGTCGAGCTCCAGAGTTCCCTGAAAACAAGGGAATTTTAGGATTAATGCCACGTTCAAATAGAGACACTTTCCTGAGAAAAATCACAGAAACAACCGGCCGAACCAGACGAACAGCTCACACTAAAACCTGTCAGCTTCTAGAAACAAACGCAGCGGGATGGAGGAGGGAGGAGGGAGGAGCGAGCACACATGACACGAGAAACACAGGAAACACTGTGATGCTCACTTCCTTTAGAGGGAGAGTTTGCCCACGTGAAAGAAATTGCATTTGTTCAATTACACAATTCAAGCTTCTTTAAGTCAGCGCAAGAACCACAAGAATCCTGCAATGAATGCTGCTTTACAGCACGTGGAATCGCTGTCCTCGGAGGACAGGGAACAGACAGCGGTGAGGACGGGCCGAGAAAACCGCATTCACCCCAGCCAAATCGAAGGCTTCAGATACCTACACAAGCAAAACGAATACGGCAATGTCTAGAAAAACATTAAACGGACCATAAAACCATGAGTTCATCCAAAAATGAGCTTCTTTGTTCTGGTGAGACCATTTCTAGCCTCCATTGACTTCCTTAGTTGGGGAACAAAAAAGACACCGTGGAATTCAATGGAGACCAGAAGCGGTTCGGTTACAGACATTCTTCAAAATATTCCTCTTTTGTGTCCAGCAGAACAAACAAACTCATACAGGTTTGGAACAACATGAGGGAGAGCACTTCATGACACAATTTATTTTTGGGTGAACTAACCGTTTAAACAATTTTACCATTCAAGCAGGCCTAATACAGGTTTAGACAATGACAAACATGATCTCGACTACATTTGTGATTATGTTATGAAACCTCTGTGAGACAGTACAGTCTTTTTGAAGTCGGTTTAATAGAAAAACAATGTGATCTGGAAATATTGGAATTACTCTTCGGTTTCAATAATAGTTCCAGGAAGTCAGATAAAGGAACTAGCCACTAGGATAATTCCCCGGGAACTAATTTCTCCCGCAGGACATGTTCCTGGTTGCATTTGCACCGGGAATAGGACCTCTGAAGCGGGGACAGCGGCGTCTTTATGGAGGATGCCGTGATCGGAGCCGTGTGTTGCGTGTCGGGGGTCACGTGATAACGGAGAGGGAATGTAAACGCATAATTTACACGACGAAGAGCAAAAAGTGGGCGAAGAGATGAAGTTACTTTCAGTATTACTGAGGTGGAGAAAAGAACAGAACCCTGCGGAGAACACGTAAATGCCGTTATCGATGTTTTCCATGTTCGTGGCTTTTTAAAAAAGCGTTTGACCAATCAACGTCCACTCATGTCACCGCTAGTTCCTGTAGAGCAGGGTTACACGCTACTCTGAAGGGCTAATCGAGCTCCTCCACAAGGAGATTCTAGAACTAAAATCATTCCTATCCGGGCATCCACTAGTTCTCTCTCATGCAACGTTTCTGATGATAGATGATAGACCTGCAAAGCATTTTGTTGTAGAGAAATAGTCCAGGTTAGTCATACACAAATATGTGTGTGTTTCTGTGTCCCCCTTTGTGGCGTGCCTGTGTTTTTTCTCGTCAACTCGTTGTTCATTTAAGCCATTAGTTGACAAACCCCATTTATATTGATTCAATTTCTTAAATACTGGAGAGAATACACCTTAGTAATGAGTGTGTTATATAGGCTTTATAGCAATCATAAAGCTTTACATAACGAACAGGCAAAAGTCATGATAATGAATGTGACAAAAACAGTAAGGAGACAGTTCGTTTATTAATAAGCTCGTGTTTTCTGAATCAGTGTCAGCAGTGATGAAGTTGACGTCACGGACTCTTCTGCATAGAGAGAGAATGAACATTTCATTCGAAACACAATCAGAGAGTAGCCCATTTCTTTTCGTTTTGAATTATTTCGTTTAAAAGTAGACATTTGAAGATTTCTCTACATTTCTAATGTCTGTGAGGCAAGTAGTCTACGCCGAGTTTCGCTTCGTTGGCACAGACACGCGCCGCAGTTCACGTGAGAGCGAGCGCGCCGGAGCCTCCGTGTCATGATTGCATCGTTTGCTGTATTTGCTTCTTATTTATTAAATCCAGGCAATTGGACGATGAAAAATAAAATTAAGATACCATTTTTACAAAACGAAGTTTAGTTTAAAGAAAGGCTTTCTGCAAAAACAAAACTTAATGAAGTGGTCAAAAGCATGTCTGACCGACTTCATGCTTTTCACTTTTCATAATCAAATAGATGAAAAAATAATAATAGGCCGATTTAAACAAATATTAAACTAAATATGTTTCCTTTAAAGATACCAACACTGTGCAACAAATAGTAAAAGTTCTAAACGATCTATTGTGTTTTACTGTTCCACTATAGTAATGATATTTACAAGAATATATTGAATTTGATGGCTCTCTCTCACACTGAAGACATTAAAACAGAGTAGAAACGTTTTATAACAATAATTAATATTATAATAAATAATTAATTATTTAAAATAATAATTAGTTACTTTTACGAAGATGTAACTCCGTTGCTATATGTGAGAAGTAACTGGTAACTATAATTACTTTTTAAAGCCACGTGCCCAACACTGGTCAAGAGCAACGAGTGACTTCCTTGAGTTTTATTGCTTGATTTACATTAAAAACACATTCACCCGGAAAACAAGGCCTGCGGTCACTTAAGTTCACTTAAGACAAACTCTTGGCGAGGGTCCTAACAAATATAGCAGGTTGATTTGTCCATTCAAGACTTGAACGAGAACTCAACACAAATCTTCTCAGCGCACACGAGATTTCTCTTCCTTTTCTCTTGCATTCGAAGGTTAAAATTGGCACGGCTTACATGAGTTTTAGTGGGTTGATGACGGCGTACAGGACCGCTCATATGGAGCATGCGGCACACGTAGCTCAAGTCCTTATCCTCCAATCATTTGCACAGAAACGTGCACTTCCCCATTAGTCAACAATGAGTGTAGAGGGATTAGATGACGTCACATCTGGCGGGATTCCATCAATAAACTCAATGATTGAATTCGGGTCAACTTTACCATAAAACCTCTTTGGACAAATAGACAATGAAAAGATGATACAAAATTTGATACCTTGGATAATAGGACTTAAGACTTTAATTCTTTTTACGGACCTTAATTTTCTCTAAATTGACTCCACTTTTAACACTTTAAGACCCCGTGGACGCCCGGTCATAATGTAGAGTGTTCATATGATAAATATGATTTGTACGTATTGGTGAAAAAGTGCAATAATTCGGATGAAACGAAAAAATTAATTTCTTAAACGCCAACAATCATTGTGATTATTAAATCGAGCAAAATCCTTTTCAGTTTAATGATCATCAGTTGAACAATGATGCAACCTGATGAAAATTAGACAATTTTCCTTGACTAAAACTATAAAAAAAAAAAAACAGCATCAGGTTGAATAAATATGATAAAGTAAAAGTATTTGACAGGACTAAAACTAAATTCAAAAATAGCCGACAAAATTAACTAAATGTCATCTAGTACAGCTGCCCCGCATGCTCACGATAAAACGTGCAAAAATAAGGCGTGACGTTGCACAGAATAAGAGCAGCGTTCAGGAGAGCAGCTCAAGACACGTACATGCAGATGCAAACGCTTTGACATTCAAAAGCAACTTCACTGAAATATCTGAGGAACTTTCTCCTCCCTCACCTGCAGCGTCATCCTGGTTTTTCCAGTTTTCAGATTTCTGCTGTTTGAGGGAAGAACGTCACAGTCGTTAGACTTACAGAGCAGTCACATGAGAAACTCCGAACTGAACAGAAGATTAGTGGACGACCGATATCGATGTTTAGATAGCCGATATGTTCCAGAGCAGGAGGGTCCGCGGGTACAGCAGCACAAGCTCAACGTGAATGTTGACACAGAGTGTCCACTAGGTGGCAATGTGTCCAGTAGAGGAAGAAGAGCACGGAAAGAGCAACACAAAACACGCTGTTCCAAGAGCAGTAAACAAAACCGCATATTTTCCATCATTTTTCTTTTTGGTTCTAAGCTTCGCATGCGTGCCTCCCCTCCGATGTCTGGTAGAGCGTAGAAGAACTGTGTGACACGACAGAAGTATACGAAACTCAGGCCTTAACACGTTTATATGCAGCTGCGATTCACAGCTGGATTCGTTCGTAAGGGTTGTGAAAATAAAAGTTTAGTAGATAATCAGAGACTTTTTAAAATGATGTAAATGCAGATTTGCTGAAAGCTGACGGGACATGAGAAAGAATTAAAGTGTTTATCTTTCTTTTGCCAAATGACTATATATATATATCGATCGACCACTAATGAGAAAGCAAGTGTGTTTTTAAGATCTCACCGACGTCTCCAGGCTGGAGGAACGAGGCGTCGCTTCAGGCTGACGACTGGACTTCAGATCGCTGGCCCCGTGCGCTCTGCGTTACAGAAACAAGCTTCAGTCCTTCGCTCATGATGCAAAAACAGAGCGGCAATACCAACTCAAACAAACCTCGTTTTAGAAGACATCTTTTTTGTTTCAGTCTTCTTGGTCTTCAGCTCTGCTTAATGAAACACAACACAAGTAAAGCGATCTGCTCAGACGCGGCTGAAGCCGAGCTGAAGGATCGGCCGTTACCTTTGCTCTCCTGCAGTTCTGTCTGGAAGCGCTCGCACTGCTGCAGCAGGTCTTTGAGTCCCTCCATGTCTGCGACGCACGCGTCCTGAGCCTGACGGTTGGCCAGCAGAGCCTTCTGATGCTCCCCCAGGTAGAACAGAGCGTCACAGAAGCGATAATGACCCTGGAGGACAGAAGAAAAGCTTCATCAAAACTTTGGATGACGGCAGAGGAGCGGTCCTTCACGAGCGAGAGTTTGACCTGATCGTGAACGAAAACGGAGGATGACGAATCAGCACTTACCTTCGCCCAGTCCGGCTGCAATATAATGGCTCTCTTTCCATCGCCCAGCGCTTTCCTAAAAACAATTCCACAATCAGTCTCGCACACGTTCGTCAGTCATGTGCATCGGAATAATGGAATAATCACTCACAGATATTTCTCAGAGCGGATCAAACAGAGCGCTCTGTTCCCATACAGGATGTGGTTATTAGGACTGAAACAAAGAATCGATTAAAACAGGAAGTGCAACTTCGTATCATTCAAGATCGTGAATTAGAACGGTGACGATGTTTTGTCACTTACTGGTATTTAATGGCTTTAGTGTACCACTTTAGAGCCAAATCATATTTCTTTTTCTGGAACTGCTCATTTCCTTTGTTTTTCATCTCGTCACTTTTCTGGAAGAGAGTCAAAAAACAACAATATCTTATTTCCGTCCCGATTCCCACCTGATATAGCAGAACTCCCACAAATAATCATAATGAAACGGATGTGAATTACTCTACAGCTAAAAAAAGAACTCAAGCATGTGATCTGAGAGACTCACTGATAAACTCCAGGCGTCCGGCTCCGATTTCAGCTCGGCGATGGCTTTCTTTTTACTGCACGACACCACCTGAAGATAACGCGCATCTGTTGGCCGAGACGTTTATTAGTGATCCGAGCCACAGATGTAGTAGGGCTGGACCCTGAGCCAAATCACAGTCCACCCTGAACTCCATATGGATTCATAAATCAGGTCAAAAACAATCTCTGAACTGAAGCTGTAATCTCTACAGTTACAAACAGTTTACAACTGATTTGAATACAAACATTTAAATTGCTAATTTTATTATAATAACATTTCAAAAACTTTTTAATGGTGCATTTCCACTTCAATTTGTTTTTGGATAATAAACATTTAAACGGCGACGGTCAAACACTTGTTTTCATGACAGATTTATTCAAACGAATATGTAATATAGTGCATATATTGATGAAAATGCTCTCAGTTGTTTTTCTAGCGGACTATCTGCTTTATGGTCATTGAATGGCTCTTCAGCGCAATTACATGAGACATGATTCATGACAGTAAGTCGATCCGCATCTTCTGTTCATCCACGTTTATTGAGCGCTGTAACTAGTAAAGAGGAAGAGATGATCGCTGCATGAACATTAACAGAGACACAAAAACAAAAAGCTGAGACGGTTTCATATCAAAATTAAAACTTATTGTGATTATTGGATGGCAGGAGCTACAAATAATGTTTAGTGATAGAAAAACAAACTAAAAGATCAACCTTGGGATTTAAGAATCAATCTGGGTTCATGAGAATCAATTAAAATCGATAAATTCATATTTTCACCGATCCAAGAGTTGTTGTTGTGAGGTCGTTACTGGACACACGAAACTCACACTCATTGAAGACGAAGCGGAGCGTACGATAGCGAATCTCCACCGATCCGAGATCCAGCAGCCTCTGACGGATGTCATGAACTCCAGAGTCCAGCAGCCACGCGATGGCTTCGGTCAAACAGTCCTCCTGCTGCAGACAGACGGACAACAGATGTGTCAGAATCCTGAGACGTTAGCTATAGTCCAGCCCAAAAGGAATATTTTCTCACACCAGTGCCATCCCTGATGTATATGATGCTCTTCAGATAAACACACAGCAAGATTTTTAGATCACAGAATGCCTCAGAATGGCTGCCGCTCGTTACACGAACATCGTTACACCAGTAGGTGGCGACAAGTGACTTAATGCATGTCTCTGAATCACTCATTCAAGAGATTCGATCAAAAATGCTGATTCATCCTGTAATGAAACCAGACGTCTTTATGAGCGAGTCATTGAATCGTTCGCCAACACAGTACGTCTGAACAGCCGCCGGATGACCCATGACTGCCGGCTGGATCCCGAAGTGTGCGTTCGACGGACACTTTACCATCCGATGAGGCCACAGGAGAGAACTGACGGTGGTAGGTCACATGACCGTAACAACATGGCGGGTGTAGCACGTCCCAATTTCAATCATACTAACCGTATTAGAAGTAAATTCACATGTAGTACATCCTCAGACAGTGTGTTACTTCAGACAGACCATTAAATCATTCAAAAACACCGATTCATTCAGAAATAAAAAAGTGGAGTCTTTATGAAGTCAATGAATCGCCCATTCAAAAATAAATAAAACTAGACTGTAGCAAATAACTTTTTGTCCGGACCTCTTTTAAACCACGTTATTTTGTTTAGTTGTCCATTCAGAATCTCTATGTATATTTTAAACAAAACAATCGTGATTCTTAATCTATCCAGGAGAACCGGGTCGCTGTAGAGCTGAGTGAAGTAACACTGTATTTAACAGTTAAAAATCTGAGTGTTTCTCTCACACACACACACTATGGTTTTTCTTCAGAAGACACTGATCCTCTGGGGTCGTATGGGTCAGCGCCACGATCGCTGCGAGTGGTTTTTTGGTCAAACGAGCAGCAGCCATACAGTGGCATTATATGGACACTCAGAGATGGATTATTGTCCTAAAAATCTGTTTATCTGAAGAAGGTCAGTCATAAATCGGGTATGGCAAGAGCAAACTCATTTTCAGGTGGAGCATTCCTCTAACAGGCTCACGGCAGCTTTTCAGCGACGTACCGAGGTAAACAACCTGCTCAAGGACACCACGGCTCGGGCTTTCCTCTCCATGTCCCTGTTAGAAAGCTGAACAAAAGACACGTGATCAGAACCGGAGAAGCAGCGAAGACACGTGTGCTTCATCTGGACGGATACGTACGCCTCTCTCCATGGCCTCCAGGATTCTTTCCAAGATCTCGATCTTCTCCAGCCTCTTCAAACTCAAATCATTCGACACACTGAAAGACAGAAAAGCGCGATGAAACGTCTCGAATCCTCACGAGCACACCAGAATCGGATCTCTCTTGCAAGTGACTCACTTGGAGTCCAGGAAGCCCATCTCCACGGCCCAGAAGGTGGTGGGGTGGTTCTCCTGCTGTCGGAGGAGGATGTGCCACCAAAACACGGACACGTGCATCAAATGACCCACTTGCTTCTTCACCTCCGGCTTTATCTTCATCCACCGCTCATATATGACGTCTATTGGTTCATAACACAGCAGCACTGAAACATCTGCAGTGCCGATCATGAATCACACACGCAGTTACACAAACACTCACCAGGTGGTTCCATGTGAATAAACGGGAACTGGTTCTGATAGATCTGAGAGAAAATGAGGTGTGAATCACGGGTGTGCTGAATCACTGAATCATTTGGTCTGAATGATGGTGACACTGAGCTGAATTTGTATCGGTCATCTGTTTATTACTGTGAAACTGCTTTGAAACAATCCGGATCATGTAAAGCTGACTTGATGTCTGAATTCTACTCACAATCTTGGTTCTGTGCCGCACAACATCTACTCCTTCCTCCAGATCCGAGTCTTCTGTGTCTGACATTCTGATTCAAACACACATGAGTCATCATCATTGCAGATTATTAATACAATGAATGCGTTTTTTCTTACTGCTTATTGCGTAACTCATATATATATATATGTTTATATATCGTGTCTCGAAAGGAACAGACATAATAAAAATGTCATTGTTCTAAAGTACAGATGCCAATCGAGATGTTTCCCACACTGCACCTCACCTGAGCCACACCTGCACTCCCGAATGATCTAAAACACCTCGAACGGTTAAAAACACTTCGATGACATTCAAATATATGCAGTTTATCCCGTGATGTTCGGAAACTGACGCGCTGCCGGAGATCTGAGGGAGTTTTCCCTTCAGCGCGTCTCATCCCGAAAAGCTGCAAAACGCGACGTGCTTTCCACATAATCTCACTGACTTTGAATTTAATAAAGCAGAACACCTGCGTTTTACCAACACGAACAGCAACATGTTTAATGATGAATCAGAAGCAGATGAACTTTATGAGGAAGTTAAACGCGACGCGTCTTGGCCGCGAAACTTTATATGTTTATCTGAAGTAATAGCGAAAACGTCGCTGTCCCCCAAAAAAACACTTGAGGTGGTTTCTAACAGCGCGTCATCAGAAGTACGATTAAAAGTGTTTATTACCAACCTGTTTTCGGAACAGAGTCGCTTGAGGGGCTACTGATAGTTTCCTGATCTGATGTCAGCCGTTGGACCTCACGCGTGAACTGAGGCGCGAAAGTGAACGAGCGCGTTCGCGAGCAGCGCCCTCTAGTGTTCGCCGCACTATTAGCCTTTCTTATACATTTACAAAAAACTGTAGAAACAACTGCAGCCACACGTACACTTAATACATAAATGAATGAATGAATAAATAAATAAATAGATAAATACGTACGGGTACTCTGGTTGAGCCTCGTCGCTTTAAGATGTGATGTCAAACAGTTTATTTCATCACATAGAGTTAGAGAAGCTACGCCTCAGCACAGCTGCTCTGTTTTGATGGCAATTTGACTCTGTATTAAAGCTTTTTATTGTGTTTGAACTGGTTTCGCAATCATTGGCACATTTTTTTTTTTGTGAGAGGTTCTTATAGAAATAAGAAAAAACCCTCGCAATTATTACCACGCGTGTGTGCTGTGAGACTCCAGTCCGCGCGGGGCAGCAGAACGCGACGCGCCTGCGCAGAGACGCGACGAAACAAACCGCATCAGAAAAGGGACATTTCCTGACACTTTGAGAACTGAGACTCATCGAAGCTTTCCGCTGAAGCGATGTGATGAAGATGCTGGAAAACTCTCCGTCTCCTCTTCCTGAGAGAGCGATCTACGGCTTTGTGCTGTTTCTGGGATCTCAGTGCGGATTCTGTACGTCTGTTCTGTCATTCAAGAGCTGTTTAATATGATTTTACATGATTATTTGCCGTCACAAACACATTGTCAACTGTTTGTTACTCATTTGTAAGTGGCTCTGAATAAAAACATCTGCTAAATCAATAAATATAACTATATAGAGAATTTTTTTTATTAAAAAAGTGTGACAAATTATCCAGTGACAAAGTATTTATAAAAATACATTTTCAATGTTGTCAATACCATTCAGAATGCCTCTGGTCAGACTATAATAATTGAACTGAGCATTACTCAGAGTGACAGGGTCAAATAAACCTCATGATCCACATATCTATTAAAAACTGGGGAAAATCAATTACTCTGAACTTTGATCTTGGAAGTACTTTTCCAAACTTTTTATACAAGTTTTGCATTAAAAACACTCTTTTAAAAAGCATTATAAATTTCTTGACTATTTGAAGTCTTTTTCATCATTAATAAACTCAAGTTGCCTTTATTTCTATAGCGCTTTATACAATACAGATTGTTTTAAAGCAGCTTTACAGTGATGAACAGAAAAAATATTCAATTCTGCTGTAAAGCAACTCTAAAAAGACGATAGTAAACAGTCATTATTCAGATGAAATCAGGTGTGTTGAACAAGTGTTGTTTATTTGCTCTCATTAGTGCTGTATGTCGTGTGGGCTTTTGTTCCTGACGCCTGGCTTCATTCTGCTGGATTGACTTACTGGCCTCAGAAGTAAGTGAAATTCTTTTCTTGTGTTTGTATCTCAGTGTAACCGAGACTAATGTCCTGCACCTGTCTGTTTTCAGATACTGGGCTCTGGCGGCTCCCATATACCTGCTGGTCACTTTAACTACCTGTTTTGTGCTGCTGTTTGGGGTGAATATGATGAACACGGCTCCGCTCAGATCAGTGGACAACATCACAGGTGACCACCACATTCACAACAGACCATCACATTCACAACATCACAGGTGACCATCACATTCACAACATCACAGGTGACCATCACATTCACTACATCACATGTGACCATCACATTCACAACAAACCATCACATTCACAACATCACATGTGACCACCACATTCACAACAGACCATCACATTCACAACATCACAGGTGACCATCACATTCACAACATCACAGGTGACCATCACATTCACTACATCACAACAAACCATCACATTCACATCACATGTGACCACCACATTCACAACAGACCATCACATTCACAACATCACAGGTGACCATCACATTCACAACAAACCATCACATTCACATCACATGTGACCACCACATTCACAACAGACCATCACATTCACAACATCACAGGTGACCATCACATTCACAACAGACCATCACATTCACATCACATGTGACCACCACATTCACAACAGACCATCACATTCACAACATCACAGGTGACCATCACATTCACAACAGACCATCACATTCACAACATCACATGTGACCACCACATTCACAACAGACCATCACATTCACAACATCACAGGTGACCATCACATTCACAACAGACCATCACATTCACAACATCACATGTGACCACCACATTCACAACAGACCATCACATTCACAACATCACATGTGACCACCACATTCACAACAGACCATCACATTCACAACATCACAGGTGACCATCACATTCACAACATCACATGTGACCATCACATTCACAACAAACCATCACATTCACAACATCACATGTGACCACCACATTCACAACAGACATCACATTCACAACATCACAGGTGACCATCACATTCACAACATCACAGGTGACCATCACATTCACAACAGACCATCACATTCACAACATCACATGTGACCACCACATTCACAACATCACAGGTGACCATCACATTAACAACATCACAGGTGACCATCACATTCACAACATCACAGGTGACCATCACATTCACAACATCACATGTGACCATCACATTCACAACAGACCATCACATTCACAACAGACCATCACATTCACAACAGACCATCACATTCACAACAAACCATCACATTCACAACATCACATGTTACCATCACATTCACAACAGACCATCACATTCACAACATCACATGTTACCATCACATTCACAACAGACCATCACATTCACAACATCACAGGTGACCACCACATTCACAACAGACCATCACATTCACAACATCACGTGACCATCACATTCACAACAGACCATCACATTCACAACATCACAGGTGACAATCACATTCACAACATCACAGGTGACCATCACATTCACTACATCACAGGTGACCATCACATTCACAACATCACAGGTGACCATCACATTCACTACATCACAGGTGACCATCACATTCACAACATCACAGGTGACCATCACATTCACAACAGACCATCACATTCACAACAGACCATCACATTCACAACAGACCATCACAGGTGACCATCACATTCACTACATCACAGGTGACCATCACATTCACAACATCACAGGTGACCATCACATTCACTACATCACAGGTGACCATCACATTCACTACATCACAGGTGACCATCACATTCACAACATCACAGGTGACCATCACATTCACTACATCACAGGTGACCATCACATTCACAACATCACAGGTGACCATCACATTCACAACAGACCATCACATTCACAACAGACCATCACATTCACAACATCACAGGTGACCATCACATTCACAACATCACAGGTGACCATCACATTCACTACATCACAGGTGACCATCACATTCACAACAAACCATCACATTCACATCACATGTGACCACCACATTCACAACAGACCATCACATTCACAACATCACAGGTGACCATCACATTCACAACAAACCATCACATTCACATCACATGTGACCACCACATTCACAACAGACCATCACATTCACAACATCACATGTGACCATCACATTCACAACAGACCATCACATTCACAACAGACCATCACATTCACAACATCACATGTGACCATCACATTCACAACAGACCATCACATTCACAACAAACCATCACATTCACAACATCACATGTTACCATCACATTCACAACAGACCATCACATTCACAACATCACAGGTGACCATCACATTCACAACAGACCATCACATTCACAACATCACGTGACCATCACATTCACAACAGACCATCACATTCACAACATCACAGGTGACCATCACATTCACAACATCACAGGTGACCATCACATTCACTACATCACAGGTGACCATCACATTCACAACATCACAGGTGACCATCACATTCACTACATCACAGGTGACCATCACATTCACAACATCACAGGTGACCATCACATTCACAACAGACCATCACATTCACAACAGACCATCACATTCACAACAGACCATCACAGGTGACCATCACATTCACTACATCACAGGTGACCATCACATTCACAACATCACAGGTGACCATCACATTCACTACATCACAGGTGACCATCACATTCACTACATCACAGGTGACCATCACATTCACAACATCACAGGTGACCATCACATTCACTACATCACAGGTGACCATCACATTCACAACATCACAGGTGACCATCACATTCACAACAGACCATCACATTCACAACAGACCATCACATTCACAACATCACAGGTGACCATCACATTCACAACATCACAGGTGACCATCACATTCACTACATCACAGGTGACCATCACATTCACAACAAACCATCACATTCACATCACATGTGACCACCACATTCACAACAGACCATCACATTCACAACATCACAGGTGACCATCACATTCACAACAAACCATCACATTCACATCACATGTGACCACCACATTCACAACAGACCATCACATTCACAACATCACAGGTGACCATCACATTCACAACAGACCATCACATTCACATCACATGTGACCACCACATTCACAACAGACCATCACATTCACAACATCACAGGTGACCATCACATTCACAACAGACCATCACATTCACAACATCACATGTGACCACCACATTCACAACAGACCATCACATTCACAACATCACATGTGACCACCACATTCACAACAGACCATCACATTCACAACATCACATGTGACCACCACATTCACAACATCACAGGTGACCATCACATTCACAACAGACCATCACATTCACAACAGACCATCACATTCACAACATCACATGTGACCATCACATTCACAACAGACCATCACATTCACAACAGACCATCACATTCACAACAGACCATCACATTCACAACAAACCATCACATTCACAACATCACATGTTACCATCACATTCACAACAGACCATCACATTCACAACATCACATGTTACCATCACATTCACAACAGACCATCACATTCACAACATCACAGGTGACCACCACATTCACAACAGACCATCACATTCACAACATCACGTGACCATCACATTCACAACAGACCATCACATTCACAACATCACAGGTGACAATCACATTCACAACATCACAGGTGACCATCACATTCACTACATCACAGGTGACCATCACATTCACAACATCACAGGTGACCATCACATTCACTACATCACAGGTGACCATCACATTCACAACATCACAGGTGACCATCACATTCACAACAGACCATCACATTCACAACAGACCATCACATTCACAACATCACAGGTGACCATCACATTCACAACATCACAGGTGACCATCACATTCACTACATCACAGGTGACCATCACATTCACAACAAACCATCACATTCACATCACATGTGACCACCACATTCACAACAGACCATCACATTCACAACATCACAGGTGACCATCACATTCACAACAAACCATCACATTCACATCACATGTGACCACCACATTCACAACAGACCATCACATTCACAACATCACATGTGACCATCACATTCACAACAGACCATCACATTCACAACAGACCATCACATTCACAACATCACATGTGACCATCACATTCACAACAGACCATCACATTCACAACAAACCATCACATTCACAACATCACATGTTACCATCACATTCACAACAGACCATCACATTCACAACATCACAGGTGACCATCACATTCACAACAGACCATCACATTCACAACATCACGTGACCATCACATTCACAACAGACCATCACATTCACAACATCACAGGTGACCATCACATTCACAACATCACAGGTGACCATCACATTCACTACATCACAGGTGACCATCACATTCACAACATCACAGGTGACCATCACATTCACTACATCACAGGTGACCATCACATTCACAACATCACAGGTGACCATCACATTCACAACAGACCATCACATTCACAACAGACCATCACAGGTGACCATCACATTCACTACATCACAGGTGACCATCACATTCACAACATCACAGGTGACCATCACATTCACTACATCACAGGTGACCATCACATTCACTACATCACAGGTGACCATCACATTCACAACATCACAGGTGACCATCACATTCACTACATCACAGGTGACCATCACATTCACAACATCACAGGTGACCATCACATTCACAACAGACCATCACATTCACAACAGACCATCACATTCACAACATCACAGGTGACCATCACATTCACAACATCACAGGTGACCATCACATTCACTACATCACAGGTGACCATCACATTCACAACAAACCATCACATTCACATCACATGTGACCACCACATTCACAACAGACCATCACATTCACAACATCACAGGTGACCATCACATTCACAACAAACCATCACATTCACATCACATGTGACCACCACATTCACAACAGACCATCACATTCACAACATCACAGGTGACCATCACATTCACAACAGACCATCACATTCACATCACATGTGACCACCACATTCACAACAGACCATCACATTCACAACATCACAGGTGACCATCACATTCACAACAGACCATCACATTCACAACATCACATGTGACCACCACATTCACAACAGACCATCACATTCACAACATCACATGTGACCACCACATTCACAACAGACCATCACATTCACTACATCACAGGTGACCATCACATTCACAACATCACAGGTGACCATCACATTCACAACAGACCATCACATTCACAACAGACCATCACATTCACAACATCACAGGTGACCATCACATTCACAACATCACAGGTGACCATCACATTCACTACATCACAGGTGACCATCACATTCACAACAAACCATCACATTCACATCACATGTGACCACCACATTCACAACAGACCATCACATTCACAACATCACAGGTGACCATCACATTCACAACAAACCATCACATTCACATCACATGTGACCACCACATTCACAACAGACCATCACATTCACAACATCACAGGTGACCATCACATTCACAACAGACCATCACATTCACAACATCACATGTGACCACCACATTCACAACAGACCATCACATTCACAACATCACAGGTGACCATCACATTCACAACAGACCATCACATTCACAACATCACATGTGACCACCACATTCACAACAGACCATCACATTCACAACATCACATGTGACCACCACATTCACAACAGACCATCACATTCACAACATCACAGGTGACCATCACATTCACAACATCACAGGTGACCATCACATTCACTACATCACAGGTGACCATCACATTCACAACAGACCATCACATTCACAACATCACAGATGTAAAGTGTTACCCAAAAAGGTTTATTTTTGTAGGTATGCTTTACAGTAAACAAACTTATTTAACGTTTATTGTTTTCACTCTGTATTCCCTTGTATTAATGAATTTCAAGCATCTAAATTCAGAAGCTTTATGTTCAAAGAAGGGGTGACAGTGAACAGGTTTTAAACATCTTGCATTGATAAATGAAATGATTTCTGGTTCGTTGTTTGTTTAGATCGCTATGCCAAGAGTCAGTGCATGGATGAGGATCAAGAAGGAGTGATTCCCAGACTCAGAGACGTTCCCATCAGTGAAATAAATCACGCGTTTTTCCTGGATCACCACGAGCAGTGAAAATGTGTGACAGCGTCTGTCTCTGTCATCAGTGCGGACGTGTGGCGTTTGCTCAGGGCTTAGATGATCAGATCCATCAGCTGCACGTGACAGGCCTGAGATTTGACTTTCAGGTGAACCTGAGCTGGCTGTCGTGACCCCGCTGACCCCTGACGGACATTAAGCAGTTGAATAAAGTTTAAAAAACCCCTTCCTTAAAACATCACTGCATTTTCGCATCCTTCTCAAAGACTAAGTTCCTGTTCCTGGTTTTGTTTTTTATTTTTGCTGCTGTTGTGCTCGTCATGATGTGTGACTGTTTGGTCAGACCGTGACCTCTGTGACCTCAGACTAGAAGTGAAACGGTCATCTCACTATCTCCCCATCATCTCTTCAATCCGTCTGCAGTAGGTACGTGTTCCTGCTCGTCTGCACCTGATGACCCTCACGAGTAAACACACCGGTGTCAGGTGGCCAGTCACCAGCTAACCTGTGACCCTCGACCCCGTGACCCCACCGCCGTCGCCTGCAGAAAAACCGACTGCAGTGGTTTTCCTTTTCTCATGTTTACTTTATTAGAATATTATGAAAGCTTGTTTCCACCGTAGAAAAAAAAAAACTTTTTATCTGACAATTATGACTTGTCGTAATTCAGCTTATATTTTGCAAGACTTGCAAGATAAAAGTAATAATTATGAGGTAAAAGGTCAATTTTTTTTATTTTGTGGAAACCAGCTTCCATAGAAAACAGTGACTTTCATTAGATCCTTATTATTGATTCCAGCACACACTGCTGTTTAGCCATCAGCCACCTGTTATTAAAGTTTACACACTATTATAATTATTAATAAATGGAGGATACAAATTCATATCGAGCAATTTATATCTTTATTTGTGTTAAGATTGCAGCAATTCATTTCTACAGCGCTTTATATAATAAAGATTGTTTGAAAGGAGCTGCACAGTAATAAACGTGAAAATAGCGATTAAACATACAATAATGATATAATGGGAACAACACACAAATGACACACTATCAGGGATAATATTTAAAGACACCTCAAAGACGTTCCCAGATGTTCCTCAGATCAAAGGTCCGTTTTCTCTTTGATGGCCGGACCCGTCTCACTGCCGCGTGACCCGACCTGTCGCGCCGTAGACCTGCTCGTCTCAGGTGAGAATCTCCGCGGATCAGCAACCGTTTCCTGTACCGTATTGCAGCGTTGCCGATCCTCGCTCACACGGCTTGTTTCGTAAACAGAGTTCTGGTCGTACGGTTCACTCAGCTTCATGTCATGGACGTGCAGATCTGTCTTTAATGGCTGTCTGTTTCACCACCGTCATCTTCCTCAGAGCTGGAATCTTCATCATTGTAAAAGTGCAGCGTGGCCTGAACGGGGAAACTGGCCAAAACCGTCCTGCCCAGATGAGACAGATACTCCTGCATCCTGGATCTGGGCAGAAACAGCCTGCGGATGGATGTGATCCGTCAGAAACACAACAAACAAGAGCTTCCTTCTGCCCAATAAGCGATATTTGAAAACTTTGAGAACTAATAAACAAGTAAGTGTTCTTGACTTAAGAGTGAAGAGGAAGAGCTTTGGTTCCAGACCTCACGGGATGATGGAACACATCTTCAGACGCCTGAACCCGCCTCGAGCCTCCAGAACCCATCTGAACACAAGAACGAACACTAAAAGCGTGAGACTCTGACCTCGACAGACAGAAGAACCGGGGAACGTTCTGGCAAAGTTCCCTCAAACGTTCTTCCAGGAACGTTAATAAAACGTCCGTTCCGCGTTCTCTGGTCTTTATTGAGGTTCTCAGTCAAAACGATATTGATTCATCATTCATGGAACGTTTTTCTGAAACATGAACAGTCGTATAACATCTCTTTAATGTTTACTTGTTTCAGAACATTCAAAAGTCACGTTTTCATAATGGGAAATTGGGAATGTTAGCAAAACTTTCTTAGAATATATTTTTGTTAGGTGAGAAGTTAAATAAGAATGTTACTTTATGTAATTGTGTCTCTCTTGTTGAGAGATCCCACGGTCTCCATATGACAGGACAACTATCAAAACACAAAACACACAGTTATTCACGCTGAAGACTTTGAAATATGAAAGCAGAGGAATTAACCGTAAACTCTTACCCGACCATCTGGGCCGCGTGCACTCCCGCCGGCAGCATCCTTCCACACTGACTGCGCGCTCCCGCACGCTGATGAAGGCGCGGGGAGGTGGGCGTGTCCTGCGTGCACCCCGCCAATCCGCCGTCACGTACAACAACGCAATTGAAATAAGCCGGAGTCAGTCCAGGCACTTTTTTCAGGCTGTGGGAGAATTTATGGCGCCATTCTTACAGTATTTTCTTTTGGAAATGATGAGGCCGAGGTCCTCGGGACACTTGTTCATCTTAAACACCGTTTGAGTTCTGCAGCAAACAATCCTACATTTAAAAATTCGACATGACGTCATTCGGGACGCTCATTTCTAGATGACGTAAGACACACACGAGCATTAAAGTGTCAGTTCAGCAAAAAAATTAAAACGTTTCTGTCACTAATTCTCCCTCGTTGCAGACCCGCGAGACCTTCGTTCATCTTCAGAACACAAATGAAGATATTTTAAGGAAATTTCAGAGATTTCTGTCCCTTCGCAATTGAAACTTTGATGCTTTAAAAAGTTCATGAAGAGATCGGAAAAGTAATCCATATGAATCGAGCGGTTTAGTCCAAATTTTCTGAAGAGACTCGATCGCTTTTTATTTTGAACATTTCATTTAGGCTTTTCCTCACATTTATCAACAATCATAAACAGAAGCTCAACCGAACCCGAATGACGTACAAGAACGAAACTCTGGCAGAAGCTCGAACACGCTTGAGCTTCTGTTCACCACAGCGGATGAACGGGAATAAAAGCCTAAATGAAATCCGCTCTTCTCCCTTCAGAGAATTTGGGCCGAGACCGATTGTTATCTGGACACACATTCACAGAGAAAGAGCTGAAGAATCAAACTCCAGCACCGATTCATGCGATTCATTCCCACTGAACAAGAAACACATACGCCTTTGTTTACTCTTTCACACAGAGGAAAAAAACAAAGAAACAAAATGAGTATTTAGATCTGGTTTATTTATGAGCTTCTTGTGACACAGAGTAATTATCTAAATCAACAAGAAAATCAGAATGAATCGCTTGTCGTATGCGCGCTAAATCTGTATAAACACTGTCTATAATGTACCATAATATGGCTTGTGAAATAAGCTTTAGAGGAGGATCTGAAGACATTAACATGTTCACGTTCATATTCCTGATTTCATATTTCCCGAGTGATGGAACAGAAATGGAATCTGACATGAGTGAGGCGTGTTTGAATGGCTTCGTATCAGCAGGGCTTTAAAGGGCACTTCATCAAACCAACGATCCGGTCTTACTGTCGAGGACTGGAGCTCTCTGAAAGATCTGAACGCGTCTCTGAGCCATCAGCTTCTGTACTATATCATAATTATGAGAATAAAATGACGAAAATGTGACATTCTAGATTAAAAAATCTAAATTAAGATATAGTCTTCAATCTTTCCCCACGGTTGCCAGAATGATCAGTGTTTCACTGTTGGACTGCAGGGGGCGCTGTTACAGAATCTCCAGAGGAAAACAGGAGAAGAAGCAGCAGAAACAAGCGATTGAAGCATTTCTGACGCTCATGTCAATATTCAAACATTAAACAGCATTTAAATCAAAACTGCGCGAGTTACGGGCTATAAAGTTGAACTGTGAAGAGACTCGTCTGTGTTTGATCATCTCTGAATCATCCTCAAGACTTTGACAAAAATGCGCTTTTCTCAGCTTTTTGTTGAAAATGTTTGTATGAAACTTTCAAAAAATGTAACAAAAAATTCTGGGGCCATGAAACCTTTGTGAAAATGATCAAAAATATTTGAGAGATAATTTCAATATTTTGACTTTTTATCGTATCTTTTTACCGTTTGTCGTAATTTGGAGGTCATAATTATGACTTATGATGTCAATTTTGGCTTCATCTCATAAATATGACTTACTGTCATCATTTTGACTTTTTATTTCAGAATTATTACTTTTTCGACTTAGTGTGCATGTAAATTTAATGTCAATGATTCTGAATTACTTTTTAAATCACAATTTCGGCTGTCATAATTTCAATTTCCGATGTCATAATTATGATTTACAAAAGCTTGTATAGTCAGTGAGTGAGTCTGGCGTGTGATTGAGTTTCCGGTCCACAGATGAGGAGCGTTTGACTGGATGGCTGTGATCCTTCACTCCACCAGAATCACTGCGGTCACGTCATCATTTGGGAAATAAAAATGCTGATTTTGCATTTTTAATTTAATTTGTGCAAGTCCGAGTCTAACCAGAGGTTCATCGCTGCATCGCTCCAACATTCAAGCGGCTCAGAATCTTTGTTTTCCAGATGTTTTTGGAAAGACTAATGCCGGCCACACATGACACGACGCTGTGCTGCTCTTTTGAAAAGGTTCGGTCGGTTCGAGTCTGCGTTCATTCGCGGTAATCCGGACGCGGTCGTGTGCCGTACGGGATCATCGGGAGGCGTCGTGAAGGTTCGGCTCTTTGGTCTCGTGTGCGAGTGAACGCTGATGTGTCTCGTGGTCAAACTCACGTCTGCTGCTTCCGTTCCACCAAACCAGCGGAAACGGAACCGGGCAAACGGAGGCGCTCTGCAGCATCAGGCCCGCGTGAAGCTCAAATCCGGTTATGAGGATGAATTAAAGGAAGAGCAAAGGGAGAGAAAGATCATGGCCTGACGACGGTACGGAAGGTAATTGGAGCCGACATGCACGATTACACACTCGCACACGCACACGCACACACACACACACCATCATCATCGTCATCGTCATCAGTCCCATGCAACGCGACCGCTCCACCGTCACCTTTCCCGTTTGCATCCGGCACGGATATTCCCTGCA
>CM074289.1:170000-197500 GCA_037194245.1 Opsariichthys bidens
ATGTTATTGGTGTCAATTCATGAACTGAACTTATTCTGAACTCTTGATGTCAGGCTTCGTTCTTGCCTTCTTATTGTCTATTCTTGTTTTTTATGTAATATTGCTGTGTTTATTATAAACGATTTATCTGAGCACATTAATATTGTGTTAAATTCATATGAATCTGATGGTGAGGGCGGGGCCACCTGTCACTCACATGACATCCACCAATAGCAAACCACAACCGTCCAATCAATTCATCAATTCCTACATTTGTTCTTGTTTCACTCCATACACAGAACAACAGAGAGGAAAACGAGTGCGACTCTCCTTCCCTGCGGACTTTAAGGGTGATCCAACATGACAGCGATGACGTGTTGACCAGCGACTGCAACACATGAATGATTAAATTGGTCTAATAAACTGTTTTCTGCCCCGTTTGTGTGTCTAATCGAATATATCCAATAACAACCGGTGGACATTCATCTACATCCGACACGCTGCAGGAGAAACTCACAAAGCTCCAGGACAGTTCGAGCCTCACGGCAATAAAAACAATGAAATAATAAAGAACATCCCAACATGAACTGTGTCGTGGATCCGTCTACTGATGTGTGTCACTGCAAAACAAATTAAGACTGAGTGCGCGAGTGCGCGTGCGCGCGTGTGTGTGTGTGTGTGTAACATTAGCTCACACACTCATCTGAAGCAGTTCAAGGGAACTCTGTCTTCCGAAATCATGGATCATGTCAGTGGGAAAAGAGCTCATGAAATAATCATCAACGCCTCTAATGATCCACAGACACACAAGGTCACGTCGCTCTGATCTATCGTGTTTCCAGGACTGGACTCTAGTGGGATTTCTGGGATATTTCCCAGCACGCAGAGCATTTATAAGCCGCTGTGTATTGATCTCGTACTATATTTATATTGCTGATGTGAGTTCACGTTTGTCTGCGTGAAGCTGTTAAAGGAATAATTCACCCAAAAGTGAAAATCCTGTCTTCATTTACTCACTTTAACGGATGGACAAAAAATGATGAGATTATTAAACATATATGAAAGTCTGGAACGACACGAGGACGAGTAAATGATGACAGAATGTTCATGCATAAATGTAAACTGTCCCTTTAAGATCATCTGATCCGTTGCACACTTCCACCACACGCCGCCTTCTCTCAGTTTGTTTTTCCAGCTTTATGAGCGTCGTGTCTGATGGACGGTGTGACGACCAGAGACAGGAGGTTACTATAAATGCATTCCCGGTCAAACCACTAATAACTCACTAAAATTCAAGCCGTAACCTAATTCAAATAGCACAGTATGAAATTAATGCGATCTGTTATGCAAATACAGACATCTCGATGAGCTGATCAAATGCACACCTTCAGTGCAATTCAAGCAGCTTCTGCCAAACACGCTATCGCTCTGTTTACAGCTCGTACTGAGATGCGTTCTGGTCGATCGGATCACATGTAGACGAGGGAGACAGCTGGTGTTTAAATCCGTCTCTTTTGTCCACTTTCAACCACTTCTGTCCTGATTTCTTTTAGTCTATTTCCTGGTGAAAAGCAGCATTTGCTGGTCAGGTGTGTTTTGAAGCATGGCAGCTGGTTTGAGCTGGAACTGGTTTCTGAGGACCAGCACTTGACCATCTCAAATCTCCTGTCAAGCTTCAAAACACACCTGACCAGCAAATGCTGCTGTTCACCAGGGTAGGTGGGTAAATGTATGGGCTTTTTCAGATCTTCCGATCTAATGGACAAAACGAGCTTGCGTAATTTACATATGAACACACCTGGAGATGACGGAAAAACATAACGAGAGCAGCAGCTTCTGCTCTGACGGCCATGAGACCGGCCGAATGCTGAGAGAGAGAGAGAAAGCAGGAATGGTGAGAGAACGTTGTGCTCGGTACGTTTTTCGTCTTCACACCAAACTTGAGTCTTCAGCCGACAGTTTAAATCCCACAATGTTCCCGCATTTGGTCAGAAGTCGGTCTTTAGTGGCTGTTCAAACACATTCAACCTCATGAGCGTCTACATTAAGAAGGCAATCCGGTCGAATGCCATAGCGGTCATTTACACCTGCATTTAGTGTCGTCCACTTGTGATCCGATCGACCAAAACTCATCTTAATACCAGGAGTGAACAGAACCCATGTGTTAAAGCATTAGTTCACTTCAGGATTAAAATCTCCTGATGATTTCCTCTCCTCATGTCATCCAAGATGTTCATGTCTTTCTTTCTTCAGTGGAGAAGAAATGAAGGAACTCATTCCAGGATTGTTCTCCATATAGTGGACTTCACTGGGGTTCAACGGGTCCAAATGTCAGTTTCAGTGCAGCTTCAAAGATCTACATGATCCAGACGAGGAATGAGAGTCTGATCTAGAGAAACCATGTCCAAAAAATCCTGGAATGTTTTCCTCTTCATTTCATTTCCACTGAAGAAACAAAGACATGAACATTTTGGATGACATGGAGGAGAGGGGATTATCAGGAGATTTGAATTCTGAAGTGAACTAATGCTTTAACGTGATGTACTTCCTGTAGCTTAAACAGTAAAGCATGTCTCTAGCACTTCATGGTCATGGGTTCGATTCCCAGCGAAGGCATGAATCGACCTTCAGTGGCTTTGGACAAAAGCGTCTCTAAATGTAATCTTTGAGTGCAACGACTGTAAACGGGCGTACCTGTGGCCTCCACCATGCCCTCCAGGATCACCACGATCTCCAGCTCCTCGTGGGCCAGGTGCTCTTTGGAGATCTCCCAGAAGGGGCTGTGCTGATTGATCTCGTGGCAGATGATGAGCGGAGACACCAGGAAGAGCCGGTCATCTCCAGTGTCGTAGCCCACGTTCATGTCCGTCTGATTGAGAGGGATGAACTCTCCCTCCTTGGTCTGTTTGGACTTGATCAGTTTGGCTCGAATGGACGCCTCCACGATGTGCGAGTTCCGCAGGTCTCCCACGCGGAACATCAGACACAACCGGCCGTCGCGCACAGAGATGACAGCGTTGGTGGAGAACACCAGAGTCTCGGCGCGCTTCTTGGGCTGCGAGATCTTCACAAACATGCAGCCCACCATGAAGGCGTTGACGATGGAGCCCAGCACTGACTGCACCAGCAGCAGCACGATGCCCTCGGGGCACTTGTCGGTGATCACCCTGTAGCCGTATCCGATGGTGGTCTCCGTCTCTATGGAGAACAAGAACGCGGACACAAAGCCGTTGAGGTTATTGACACAAGGAGTCCACTGGTTGTCTCCTATGTGCTCCAGATCCCCTCGCACGTAAGCGATCAGCCACCACATGAAGCCGAAGAACAGCCACGTCACGGTGTAAACCAGAACGAAGATGAACAGGTTGAACCTCCACTTGAGGTCCACCAGCGTGGTGAAGATGTCCGTCAGGTAACGGTAGGTCTCCCGCACGTTTCCGTGGTGCACGTTGCACTTGCCGTCTTTGCGGACGTAGCGCTGGATCTTCTGCTTGGCGCGCTCCTTGTCCTGCAGCTGTTTGGGGACGTAGTCCCGCGGCTGCTTGGGCTGTCGGACCGTGACGGTGCTCTCGACATCCTGCTCCATCTGGACTTCTGGAAGGTTCTGAGCCTGGAAGGACAGAGAGAAAAAGACAAGAACCGTGAGCAGCGATGACCTGGAGCCACTCCGCTTTCCCAGAGCATTTGTGAAGCACATTTACGGCATTACAGCATTCGTTTATGGGGTCGAGAGAGTGTTTTTGGTCAAAATAAAGCAGCAGAAATGAAAGCCTCCCGTCGCTCTTCTGCAGACACGTCCGCCTGATTCTGTCGCTCTGTCACAACTGGTCACTGTGTGTTGGTGAACTCTAACCTCATTCATATCATGTGTGCGTGTTCTGAACGTCATATGTCAAATAATAAAAAGCTGTCTTATGAGTATCTTCATTTTTGAATGACATTTTTGTCTTTATATCAATATCCTCCTGTGTCTCTCCACCATCCACCTTCAGAAACAGACAAACAGACACAGGCAGGAAGACAGACGGCCTCTGAAGACAGTTCTGTGACATCGGTCACTGGCAGCAGCAGATGACAGACAGACAGGTAATTCAATTGGCAATGCATCAAACACACACACACACACACACACACACACACACACTCTCTCTATGATACCAATCTTTCATTTGAAAGCCATTATGAGTATGAGGTGTTTCTGGATGTTTCTCCTTCAAATCTGCTTCGAGGTCTTGATAAATTCTTGATAAATAAAGTCTTTTATGAGTTTAATGAAGATCTCTCGTCTTCTGTCCGAACCCTCTTTAAAGGATGATCGACTTTTACGTGCACCAGGTGACCTGTAAATGCGGAAAAACAGTTTCTGTTGCAGATTTGTGAAATGCCTGGACAACCATCTCATGCAAGAGAAAACTTTGAAAAACTTTGTTGCAATATATGGGAGTTTTTGCAAAATGGACCTGTTTGCATTAAGCATATTTTCAATCCGCAATTTCATTTTGCACAATATAAACGAAAATGGAAGCACAGCTAATGACATATGTGGAACAGTTCATGACCTCGAGACTAGATTACTGTAACGCTCTACTGGGCGGTTGCCCTGCTCGCTTAATAAACAAACTCCAGCTGGTCCAAAACGAGTTTTGACTAGAACCAGGAAGTATGAACATGCACTGCACTTGCTCCCTATTAAACATCGTATAGATTTTAAAATCTTGCTAATTACTTACAAAGCACTAAATGGCTTCGCTCCCCAGGACCTGAGTGAGCTCTTAATGCATTATAGTCCTCTGCGTCTATTACGATCTCAGAATTCTGGCCAGTTGTTAATACCTAGAATATCAAAATCAACCGCAGGCGGTAGATCCTTTTCCTATTTGGCACCTAAACTTTGGAACGATCTTCCTAGCATTGTTCGGGAAGCAGACACACTCTGTCAGTTTAAATCTAGACTAAAAACGCATCTCTTTAACCTGGCATACACATGACGCACTACAAACTTTTGTCTTCATATCCGTTAAAGGATTGTTAGGCTGCGTAGATCAGGTCAGCCAGAACTGGGAACACTTCCTATAACACCAGATGTACTCGGTACGTCAGAAGAAGAATGCATGTGTAAAGCAGTGATGCACTTTATTTTTAAATCTTTTTTTATTTAATTACACACTACAATAGAATAGAATAGAATAGAATAGAATAGAATAGAATAGAATAGAATAGAATAGAATAGGTGGGACAGTGATTTTAATGGCCATAATGCTCTGAGAGAATATTTCTATCTATTCTGCTGTGGCAGGAAATAAAAAGTCAACAAAGACCAAATGAGTGCACTGTCAGAAGATCACAGACGTGAGGAGAACCTTCACACCAGACACCTAGAAACCCCACAATACTCACAGACACAGGTGCAATTCAGCGTCTCACTAATGAGATCATTGACCAGCTGATCAGACAGTGACCTGAGGACTGAAGCAGCTGGACTGGAGGTGACGGAGACACTTAACAGATGTGAATGAAATAAAGAGACACCAGCAGACGCTCAGTAAAGATCCGTCAGGAAGAGACTCTGATCTCCAGTGATAGCGCGTTTAAGAGGGAGAGGAAACACTTCTGGAGGGACGCTGTCTGTCAATTCATGTCACTTCAGGTCATGTGCTTTGCCTTGAGCAGACATATTCCTGGCACACACACACACACACACACACACACACAAACGCATTTACACACATCAGGACTGATTTTAAGCAATACGACACAAGCATTTAAAGCAAATATCGCTTCAAAGGAACAGATCATCCAAAAAGGATCATTCTGTCATCATTTACTTGCCTTCATTTCACACAAACCTGTATGACTTTCTTTCTTCTGTGAAACACAAAATATATTTATTCATGCAGTGACAGTCAATGTTGTTTAGTTCCCAGTGTTCTTCAAAATATCTTCTTTTGTGTTCCACTGAAGAATGAAAGTCATATGGGTTTGAAATGGCATAAGGATGAGTAAATTATAATTGTTTTATAGTCTCCAACTAGTCCTTTAACGCAACTATTCAACAAATAAAGAATTTAATTTTGAGTAACGTATATTTTTAACACAATATTGCCAATCTTCTCAGCCAATGAAAATAGTTCATAGCAGAATTAACCGTCTCATGTCTCTGAACAGCTCACAGTAATGGTGTTATTGAATCAATGTTTCTGAAAGAATCAGCTGAATGAATGGTTCAGTGAGTCTCTTATAAAGACTCATGCGTTTAGTTCCAAATGAATCAGTGTTTCTGACCATACTGGTAGAATGAATGATTCAATGACTCAATTATAAAGAGAGTCATGCATTTAGTTCCATAAAGTCAGTGTTTTTGAACAAATCAGCTGAATGAATGATTCAATGACTCACTCCTACAGTCATGTGTTTAGTTCCAAATTGTTTTGGATGATTCTGGTGAACCAATTATTCAGTGACACACTTATTACAAGAGTCTTGTGTTTCGTTCCTAATGAATCAGTGTTTTTGTTCAGCGTCAGTTCTAATAACCGTCATTAATGAAGCACGCAGACTCGACCGTTTCTCATGACAGCCTCAAACTACATCAACAACACCTGTGTTCACAGATGAGCTGAACTCTGACCCCACAGATCCAGAGCGAGAGTGAAACACCATTAACACCCAGCACTGCTGATTCTCACGAAAAGTGTGTGTGTGTATCCATGACTCTCACTAGGACTAATTATGAATTATGGGTAATGTAGTTTTTCATCAGGAATTCCACTGTTGGATAATTATTTTCCGGTAAGTTGAAATAAGGCAGGCTTATGGCTTCAACAGACACATTTAACAGCGATTAACATCCTCATCGCTCACAGTCGGGCTGTGTTTAACAGTTTGGAAGTTATAATTAAAATGTATTCCCCTATGGAGAAAATGAATGGGATTTTATCTTCCAGAGCCGATTGTTGCGCTCCGTTGGCCACTGGAGACCTCCAACATGATGTGATTATCAACCTGTGATTTATGACGATTTAATTCAGCCGTATCCTTCAACGATAAGAATATATATTGTTTGGAAATGTTCAGGCACAAATGAGAATTTTCCAGATCGCTTGAGAAAAGAGAATCCGTTGAGACGGTGTGTGTGTGTGTGTGTGTGTCACAGATGTGTAAACATTTACTGATGTGATTAATTAACTCTCTCTCAAACGGCCGTCACCTGAGCCCAGACTGTCCCGTGTTGAGTCATGTTCATCGCTCTACACGTGTGTTTCCTGTCTTACTCTCATCTGATCTGACTGTCCCTGCGAGAGAAAGCAGACGCGTTACGGCTCTGAATCCACCAGCACCTGCTCAGGATGAAAGGAGTCACAGACGTACAGGTGTGTCAGAACAGAACCACGACAAGATTACACGAGCCTGATAAAACAAGCACATCTGTGCACCTGTCTCTCTCTCAGCAGTGATCGATCCATTAGCAAGCTGGACAACCTGCTTTACAACCCACAGGGAGAGAAAATTAACAGCACACACTCACACACACACACACACACACACACACATGTTGTGTTTTCATGTTTTATGGGGACATTCCATAGGTGTAATGGTTTTTCTACTGTACAAACTGTACATACTGTCCCCCTACACTACCCACATACCCACCCCTAAACCTGCCCATCACCCAAAATGTTCTGCTGTTTTATATTTTCAAAAAAGATCATTCTGTATGATTTATAAGCTTGTTTCCTCATGGGGACCAACAAAATGTCCCCACAAGATCAAAGTTACTAGTATTACTATACCTGTGGGGACATTTGGTCCTCATAATGTAGGGAATACCCACACACACACACACACACACACACACACACACGCACGCACACACGCACACACGCACACACGCACACACACACACACACACACACACATTGTGTTTATGTGTTTTATGGGGACATTCCATAGGTGTAATGGTTTTTCTACTGTACAAACTGTACATTCTGCCCCTCTACCCCCCCACCCCTAAACGTAACCCTCACAGAAAATGTTCTGCTATTTGACATTTTCAAAACAAATTATTCTGTATGATTTATAAGCTTGTTTCCTCATGGGGACCAACAAAATGTCCCCACAAGATCAACATTTACTAGTATTACTATACCTGTGGGGACATTTGGTCCCCATAATGTAGGGAATACCCACACACACACACACACACACACATCCCTCATGTGTGCTTTAAAACGCCTCATTCAGATCCGCTCATATTTATTCAGAGAATAAACCGCATGCTTTGTGTCAGCGGACGGCCAAATGGACACGACATAAATAACATTGAACAAAAACTGAGAGACACTCATATTCATGAAACCATTGAGGAGACAAAGACTGATGCAGAGAGACAATGAGCGCATTACCATAGACAGACAGACAGACGAGCGCTCAGGCGCGAGAGCAGCTGTAGTTCTGACGGCCCTCGGAGACTCGGACGAGGTGTGAACGTGTCCGTGTTCCTCCTGAGAGCTGGAGAGGATCAACACGCGTGTGCCGGCACATATTGATTGAGTCCAAAAGTAGCTTCAGAGAAAATCACGTCTGATCTCAGTGAAGCTCAACACATGATCACACACACCACAGATGGAAACATGTCAACTACGACACGTCAGCGTCAGTAACAGGACGGAGGGAGATTTCTCTTATACTCTTATTATTCTCTGTAATATAGTACGTGACGTAATCAGACACATTCTGTTATGAATGACGTAATCATGTAAATAATAACATATTTTCATTTCAAAATGATGAAATTTGAAAAAAAACAGTCTTTTGGATCACGGGGTATCACTGTCGGTCGTTGAACATTTCCATCCTAGAACAGTTTTCAAATATTTACTCTTTCACTGGAAAAACGAAAGCACTGCGTAGGGATTCGTCTTCAGCGAACAGTAAGCCCCGCCTTCTTTGATTTGATTGGCCATCTCAATCATTTTGCAATGATGATGAGGAGGCAGAGCAGCCTAACCTTTGAAACGTAATGATGTCATCCTCACCCGTCACAGTGCCCGTGATTTCCACCAGAGGGCAGTCCTTCAGTCTTGGTTATCTCACCATGGACTACATTTCCCACAACCCCTTACCTGAACTCATTATGCCTGATTAGATGCACCTGTTCCTCATCATCTGGTTATTTAAACCATGTCTGTTCATTTACTCATCGTGAAGTCTTGTATGTGTCATAACTGCATTTCCGAGCACTAATTTTTGTCATCAGTTTCAGTTTTGACCCCTGCCTGTTTTGGATTACCCTTTAAAGGAGACTTATAACGCCTCTCTCACAAGATGTAATCTCAGTCTCTGGTGTCTCCAGTGAAGTTTCAGCTCAGATCATTTATTATCGCTCGTCAAATTCGCCTCTATTTGGGTGTGAGCAAAAACACGCCGTTTTTGTGCGCGTGCCTTTAAATGCAAATGAGCCGCTGCTCCAGAAGAGGGCGGAGCTTCAACGGCTCAACAACAACAAAGCTGGAGAATCTCACGCAGACAAAATGAGGAAAGCGTTCAAACGGATGGAGAGACTCAGGAAGACGTTTCTGAACGGTTCGTGGATCAATTGATGTTGATCGACTCGTCACTAGCGTGTGTCGTCACGTTCGTCTTTTCTCCTCGAATCCACCCTCGTTTGTGGCGTAAAATGACGGCGTCAACAACACTCGACGACAACAACTCTTCCTCTTCTCTAACCCTAACCCCTTTGGGGGAGGGGTTTATGTAAATGTTGGGGTTTGTGATGTCACTAACCCGGGAAGAAGCTCGTTGTATTCGTTTGTTGTGATTTCTATAAAAGAAAATCTCTTTTCATTGAACTTTGAGCGTCGTGACTTTGCAGATGTTGTTTCTGCTCAAACAGCGACATCACACTCTGACTGAAGCTAAAAGAGTGACATCAGAATCAACCACGCATCATGAGTTAAACCAACCCAAACACTTCAGAAGCATCGCACGAGTCCGTCAGTCCTGCTCAGATCTACAGCAACAGTTTGGCTTCAGTTCCACGTAACGAACACACTGACATTCAGCTGCTCGCAGGCTGTGACCTCTGACCTTTCCGTCAACAAAATAATGAGCAACGGCTGCATCATGATGTCACTGCGGAGAGCTGAACTGACCGCGCTCTCCTCTCAGAGGTGTTTGTCGAACGCCGGCCGTAATCGCTGTGCAAACACACACACCCACACCTGAACACACAGCAGAGCTCACCTGGCAGCGCCGAGGGATGCTGGGTAATCATACGCCGCCTGACTCAGCACAAAGAAGCACAGAGAACATCGGGTGACGGGAGCGTGATGCTTGAGAACCGCAGAGCCTCTGATTCTGTGAACATTAGGTCTATTTCTGGCATTGATAAGCAGCTCGCTCACTCTCAGTAGGTCACCGCGAGCACAGGCCACGCTCAATATTTCATATTCCTTCAGTCTCGCGGGGCTCGAGTTGCCGAAGGAGGAGATCTGAGGCCGTGCCAATAGAAACACAAAACTCACAGCAAGAGTTTACGAGAGTCGCCTAAATCTAGAGGACTTCGCATCACAAGCGTGAATTAGTGAAGTAGTAAATTAGACTGCTTAAAGTCTAGTTAAATCTCAACAAACGTCATCTTTTGTTTCACACCATCTAGTCCTCATTCACATCTATATCATCAACAATACAAAACATAAAATACACATGATTACATATTTCTGTGTAACACATATAAAGCATCAGTTCACTTCAGGATTCAAATCTCCTGATAATTCCCTCTCCTCCTGCATGTCATCAAGATGTTCTTTCTTCCTTCAGTGGAGAAGAAATGAAGGAACTCATTCCAGGATTGTGGACTTCACTGGGGTTCAACGGGTCCAAATGTCAGTTTCAGTGCAGCTTCGAAGGATCTGCATGATGCAGACGAGGAATGAGAGTCTGATCTAGAGAAACCGTCGCACATTTTATACAGAAATATAGTTTTTTAAGCACAAGTGCTGGTCTTGCTCTGCTCTGATGCGCCACACATCACGTCATCACGCGTAGGAGGAAGAACCGTGGTAGGGCGAAAAATCAAATTCGACATCATTATTTTACTTTTTTTTGTAAAGACTGTTTAACTTAATTGTTGACGTTCTCTTTGTAAACACTGGATCGGTTCTTCCTCCTACGTCACGTGACCTCTCCAGCGTGATGACGTGATGTGTGGCGCATCAGAGCAGTGCAAGACGAACATTTGTGCTTAAAAACTATTTTTTTGTAATTTCTCTAGATCAGACTCTCATTCCTCGTCTGGATCATGTAGATCTTTGAAGCTGCACTGAAACTGACATTTGGACCCGTTGAACCCCAGTGAAGTCCACTATATGGAGAACAATCCTGGAATGAGTTCCTTCATTTCTTCTCCACTGAAGAAAGAAAGACATGAACATCTTGATGACATGAGGAGAGAGAATTTTAATTCTGAAGTCTACCAATCCTTTAATAAGTGTGTGTGACTCTATCCTGATCATCATCGAATCATCATTTTTCTGTTGTGTTGTCTTCAGAATGATCATGTGATCCGATCGACCTCAGAGACCCGACGGAGATCTCGACTGGAAGCGAAATGTCTCATTCGGTGTGATTTTCGCAGCTCGTCACGAATGATATAGAAACACAATCTCAGCAGAATGTGGCTCACATAAAGGGCGAACATGAGCAGAAACGCAGTTTCCAGTCATTCACCTTCAGCGTTTTCTGGCCTTTTGTTCCGGTGGCCTGGACAGTTTGGCCATGTCTCCCGTGTTTGGCAGAGGGGAAATTTTCCTCTTTCACTGGGAAACATGAGCCAGGCAGCCATCATCGCCATGGCAACACACAGCTCAATCCCTCAGCCGCTCACAATGGCAGATGCTCGATGTGCCAAGAGAAGTGGCGGCGTTCTTCAGAGCTTCTAGAACCCGTCTGGAACCCGATCGCATTCGTCAAAGCTGCCAAACGGTGCCTTTAAACACCAGAAACGCCCGAGGTTCGCAAACCCGCAGGTCAAGAGACGCTGGCGTGGGCGTCACAATCAAATCCCATGGCATGTTCATGGACTGCATGGAATAATTCGATTGTGAAGACAGCGTCCAGGACCAGAACTGACGCTCATTGAATTAGGAGCTTATGCATGTCGTTGGAGAACTGGGAGAGCTGGGAATCGTCACTTCCTGCGGCTCGACGGGTGATGGAGGGTGACTCGAGGCCGGAGCTCTCCGTGGTGCTGGAGCTGAAACCAGCACGAGCCGCGCGCGCTGAAGTTGCATGAAAAGTTACGCAACGACCAGAACACTGGCACACGCGCAGAGCCTTACGAAACTAGTTGCACCGTCTGATCAACAACTGAAGCCCCCAAACACGCCAGACACACTGAGAGAGAGACAGATCGCACCTCGCGCCGGGATTTTTAAGGTTTCACTCGCGCGCTTCTGAACGAGCGGGTCTCCATGGAGACGGCGGTAGATCTGAGGCACCAGAACCCACTCAAACCGAACCAGATGATGGGCATTAAAGATGAGCACGAGATGCATTTCCCCAGAGATTCACGCGTATGTCGTGATGCGATATTTCTGATCACACTCACTGTTGCTCCTCCGCGAGGAAGACGACGATGAAGAAGATGTTGATTCTTAGATTACCGAACGTTCTCTCAACCCTTACGTAAGCCATCACTCAGTTAGAATCCTCCTCAGAAACACGAAGAAACTGCAATAACAGCGATGAAAGAGGAAATACGACACATACCAGACAGCGCGTTCATTCATTCATTCGTTCTTCATCCTCTTTCAGTCTTCAGTGATGATGATGAAGAAGCGACGCTGAGAGAAACCCAGAGAGCCATCATCATCTTCATCCTCCCATCCTGACATGATCTCTAATGAACCAGAGACGGGCTGAGAGAGAGAGAGGGAGGGAGGGAGGAGGGGGCGTAAGATTCAACTGGCGCCAGAGATTCGAATCTTTCTGCTGTTCAGATTCAAACGCGTTTATCATCACATCGAGATCAAATATAAAGCAAAGAATGGAAAAAACAAAGAACTGCCCAATTTTGCCACTTTTACCTGCATAAACATTTTCGTTTTTACCAGTTATTGCTGTTGTCAACTGCCCGATTGTTTTTTCTAAATCTGAATCGAATCCACTTGCGTTTTCACACCTGGTTCGTTTGTCTCATTTCAATGAACACGCTCAGATCCGCATTAAAACACTCGGTTAACCAAACTGTATTATAATTCCTGGGATAATTGTAAATGTCCAACATTAGACAGCATTGAGTGAGTGAACATAACCATTTATCTGAAAACCTTTGTCTTAAAATAGCACTGCTCTTTTTCAGGTGGTTGATGGTCTTTTCTTCTCTATTGTTCTGAATATGGAGTGAAGCTTCTCGAACAAGAACAAATGTAGGCGGGGCTTGAATTGATTGGATGGTTGTGGTTTGCTATTGGTGGATGTCATGTGAGTGACAGGTGGCCCCGCCCTCATCATAATCATCAGAGAAGAGATATTCTGATTCAACATTATGACACGTGGATTTAACAGCATATTAATGTGCACCGATTAATCATTTAAAATAAATATTAAAATACATAAAAAACAAGAGCTGTCAATTTTGATTTAATGGGGATTTTTCATTCTATTCACATTTTCTACTTAATCTGGACCATTTCTGCTGCTAAATTTACTGGAACTGTTCAGTATTTGTCTGGACTGATTTGTGTTCAGTTTCACACGCAAGAAATAAACATCACACACTTATATCAGCTGAATATCAATCAGATAATACACAAAAATGATCAAATAATCTGATCAGAATGTTTCTGGTGGAGGACAGTTCCCACAGGAAGTTAGGAACTGAGCAAAGACCCCGCGGCCGAAGAAGCAGCTGCGCAGGTTCCTCTGTGGAGACGGACTTCTGCCTGCGACTGCATGACGACTGGAGCTGGAAACACTGACAGACACAGCTGCTCACACACACACACACACACACACACACTCACACACACACACACACACACTCACACACACACACACACTCACACATTCACACACACACACACACACACACACACACACTCACACACACACACACACACACACTCACACACACACACACACTCACACATACACACACACACTCACACACACATACACACACTCACACATATACACACTCACACACACACACACACACAGACACACACACACACATGTTCGTTTTGCTATCAAAGTGAGGACATTCCACAGGCGTAATGGTTTTTATACTGTACAAACTGTACATTCTGCCCCCCCCCCCCCCAAACTTAACCCTCACTGAAAACATTCTGCATTTTTACATTTTTAATTAAACCTTGTTTAGTGTTTTTAAAGCTGTTTGAAAAGTGGAGACATATGAAATGTCCTCATATTTCAGGTTGAAGTTGTAATACCAGTGTCACACCCATGACATCATACACATTTGTGTCCTGATATGTCAAACACACACACACACACACACACACACACACAGTCACTCTCTCTTTTTCACACACACACACACACACACAGTCACTCTCTCTTTTTCACACACACACACACACACACAGACACACTCTCTCACACACACACACCACACACACACTCATGAAACAGCAGACACCACATGACCTCTGCTGTGACACACTGTGGGAAGCGTGTTTGAGTGTATCAGAGCAGATAAAAGGCCACCACACTCACACACACACACACACACACTCACACACAAATTACTTTTGGTTAAAACAGTAACACTGCATTCCTGGTTACAGGAATTACATAAAGACTCTCAGAGTATAAAAGTGTGATATATAGATTTACTGGTAAACTCACATATGCACAAGAAAAATGGGCTCTTTGTATACCATCTTTTTATATTAAAGGGGTGATGAATTGAGAAATCAACTTTTTCCTGGAGCTTTTGATATATTAGAGGTCATCGTACTATAAGAATATCCTGTACGTTTCAGAACTGAAAACTTCCCTGTTAGTCCAATAACAGCTTTTATTGACCGCAGGTCCAGCGAACGACTGATCCTGGAATGTGTCATAGATGGTGAAACTCCGCCCCCACAGAAGAAATCCACGCCCACTTCATCATTGCAGCATTAGCCCCGCCCACTGGTGTGTGAGTGAGCTGAGGAGGAGAGAAGAGCGACACAGGACTGAAATAACATCACAGGATCATAATGCTGGGAATATGATTATTTCACTTCAACAATGTGAATGTGTCACGTGTGGTTTTGGTTTAGTTGTCATTGTCATGTTTCATGTTCATGTTTTGCCATGTGCTCCCTCATGTCAGGTGTCTCCCTTGTTGTCATTGGTTTATTGGTTGATTGTACACAGGTGTTCAGTTCCTGTGTATTTACGCGCTCGTGTTCTCCATGTTCCTGGTCGATTATTGTCCCTGTAATCACGTTGGTGAGTTCCGTGTTGTTCATGTCTGTTTATGCCGCACCATGTGAAGACTTTGTTCTATGTTAGATATGTTTGATGGACTAACTATCTATAAAAATCAATCAAAGAACGCTCCCTTTACAATCGCTGAAGCTGTCAATCAAACAGCGCGAGTTTATCAGTGACTGAGATCTGGTCTCAAAACTCACGTTTGATTCAACGAATCTCTTAGTCACGTCGTGTTTGTTCTTTATGATGAAAGCATTCGTTAGTGTGCAGAAACTGAGTTGTAATGACGAGATACTGCTTTCGTGTGTTCAACAACACGTCTTTGACTATAACGTTCATCACTGCAACCCTTCATGCCGCGGTCTAAATATAATGCCATAGATCTAAATGTAACGCAACCCTTTTCACGACGAGTTTGCACTGAGAGCTGTAATAGTACAAACGTGCTAAAAGTTTGAGAGAGTAATATCTAGTTATTTCATATGCAAAGATGTCAGCCAATCACAGCAGACACACCCCTCAAAACAGAGCATTCAAATCAGTGAGCTAAAATCAGGAAAAATGCCTTTTATTTCTAAATTATGGCAATTTTTGAAGCATACTAACATTATGAGTGTACTCCAGGAAACATTATAAAACAATGCCGTTCATGACCCCGTTAAACGGGACCTATTTTTCCACGTGTCCACGACCAGCCTATGATGGTGAAAATCCACTCACTCTCCATAATCCACATAAATCATACACAGTCTCTCCAAACGGGCAGTTCTAGATTTCCCCTTACATGAGAGTATGGAAGCCCCGCCCACAACTGGTGACAGACCCCGCCCTGTTAGCATAGACCCCGCCCCGAGTGAGTTCTACACAGTCTGCCATGCTTATCTCATTTCACAGCAGCATTTGAGTAAGAAATTAGTTCTTATTAAAGCTACTGAAGTTATTCAGTCACGAGCAGAGCGTGATTTCCTTTTTCCTTTTGTTGTAGACTCATATAACAGCAGAGAGAACTGGATGTCACGCTGCTGTCACTTTAATACACAGATCTAATACACACATGTGATTTCCATGTTCATGGTTGACTCAGTTTGGCGTGGAAGATCTTGGCTGACCTGCACAGAGCCCTGACCTCAACCCCGTCCAACACCTGAGATGGTGAGCTCGAACCTTCTCGTCCAACATCACTGACCTCTGCTGGATGAAGGGGCAAAACTCCCACAGAAACACTCTAAAATCTTTCAAGAGGAGTGGAAGCCGTTATAGAGGAACTCCATAGTAATGTGTGTGTGTTCAGATGTCCCAGTACTTCTATCCATACACTGCATGAATCTTTACACTCACACGCTGACTTTTCTGTCAACTGAATCTATCGTCAAAGCATCATCATCATCCTCCTCCTCCTCCTCCTCATGTGTTTCTGAAGCTGTGAAGTGTCAGCGCCGCAGTGACGCGTCTGCTGCTTTAAAACACCAGTTAACAGGACGCCTGGAAAATCAATTCCCATTTTTCACAAATCCACAGGAAAAGATCCTCCTGCTGCCGCTTCACACGCCTGAACGACACGGACAAGAACAGACCTGCTCTCTCTCACACACACACACACACACACATCCTTGTTTATGCTACTTTTTAGGCTCCAGATGACCCCGCTAAGACAGTGATATGAATAATTTATGACGTTGTGGCTCCTTCAGGTCGACCCCACAGTGACAACATCTTAAAAATCATATATTCTTAGCGGGGTCATCTGGACCCTAAAAACTAGTATAAACAAGGATGTGTGTGTGTGTGTGTGTGTGTGTGTGTGTGTGTGAGAGAGAGAGAGAGCTCTGGCTGAGAGAGCAGCTGCTGACCAACATGAACAGGAAGTTGGTGCTGTGAGATCTGCTCTCGGCTCTCCTCACATATGTGCAGATGAATTCAATAATGCAGACTTTCAACGGACAGGCAAAAATGATGAGAGAATATTAAAAACATCTTCATTTGCGTGTGGCTTTGGAACGACATTGAAATGATGGATGATCATCATCATCATCTCAAACACCAGCCAATCCCAGGAGAGGAACGAGCAGGACAAACACAGACATGCAGAGAATTTAAGCAGAAGAATCGCTCAAAAGATCAACGACATGAAGACTTCCACACCTACAGAAACGACAACACACAGTTCATGCATTCGCTGAGGATCAGTGTCACACGACCCTTCAGAAATCACTCTAATAGGTCGTTTGTGTGTCTCTTCTGTGGCCGCTGAATAATTACAGCATGAATAGATGTTCTCCAGGGGCCCGGGGTCATCCACAGAAATTAATTGCAGGAATATTCCCGCCGGAGGTCAGAGAAACTCACTAACTGATTCCAGTTAATGTGTCACAACCTCCTGACACCCGCCACGAAATCAACACGAGTCTCCTCAAGCTGAATAAACAAACCTGTACTACACACACATGCACATTCTGTGGTGTGGTAATCTGGTAAAATGAGCCAAAAGTCCTGATGACTCATGCTGCACTCGTGGGCGGAGCCAATCAGAGCGCTGGATGACATCACAACTCAGAAGACCGATTCACCGTCAGCTTATGTTTACCACAGACATTGAAAAACCTCATTATAAAAACCTTCTTCCTCAGAGTTTCTGACTTGTTTTCCAGCACAAACATCTAAACATTCTTGAATCAAGATTTACTGGAGAAGAGAAATGACTGAAGATATTAAAGAAATTGAGTGAGTTAAAACAAAAATAAATATCTGCTAATGAGGTCAGAAAAATAATCTTGTTTTCCCTTTGAATTAAGATCATTTTTCTGACTCCATTGGCAAATATTTGTTTTTGTTTTAAGCACAAACTCACTTCATCAGTCATGTGACATTCATCTGACTCCATTAAGGCTCTTCTGCCCTCTACAGGCGACTCGCTGTCATGAGCGCCTCTGGTCAAAACACCCTCTAACCTCCTGATTTACTTCTAACTACATGGTTAATGGAAAACTGTGTCACGTGAACTTCGTGTAGCATTGCACACACACACACACACACACACACACACACACACACACACACTCACTCACACACACACTCAGACACACTCAGACACACACACACACTCACTCACACACACACTCAGACACACACACACACACACACACACACACTCACACTCTCACTCTCACACACACACACACACACACACACACACACACACGCACACTCTCACACACTGACAAACAAATTGTTGTATTTGCTCCTGAAATATCAGTAGTAAAGTTCAGGTTTCCTTCATTGGTCACATAGTTAGTTAATAATATGATGTGAACAAAAGAAAATGAGAAAACTGTAAATACACTATAGTATAAAGGTTATATTATACCTAGTGCAAAATCAATTATAGATGCATCTAGTTTGTTTTTACTAGTGAAATCTCATTTTTAGACATCAGATAATCTTTTCCAATTACAGTAAAGTATATAATTGGATAAGGAGAAAATTGAATTCTGACCAGTCAATAGTCACAAGTAAAGCGGTTCACCAAAGGTCACGTGACGTCATCCACGAGACGAACACATCAAACGAGACCAGAGGAATCACAGACACCCCAACCCGACCCACACAGACCCGCTGATGATGATTTATGCACGAATATCAAATAATAAACCCAGATCTCACCTCGTGACGCGACGAAACGTTAAAACTCTGCTCGCGGCCGTACGGTCATCATCACCTGCACACGAGCTGCTGACGCTCAGCCACAGTCACTCTCTGTTTGACTCCTGAATCTCCGAGAGTTTCACACCGAATCCAACACGTCAGTTCCCGTGACGCTCACAAAGACATGTTTCTATAACAGTAAAACTCTATAATGTTAAACGTTATATTACAGAATGTAATATTGTAGTGTAATATCAACGTTAGCTATAATGCATCGTGTTTATCAAAATATATGAATACGTTACTGAACGCCCAGTTTATGAAATGTTTTGAAACTATTTTTTATACATTTACAAATGTTACAAGCAACATCCCATTCTTCAAACGTTATGGGAATGTTACTTTTGAACGTTATCTGAGCGTTCTGACACGACTGCAAATATAGCGGATCTGTAGATTTATTTGACTGCTGTACAAGAAAACAAGCATGAACATGTCAGGATGATTTTAGACATCAAGTACTGGCGCTTTTTTTTTTTTTTTTGACGATTTTAAAATCGTTTATCTAAATATTAGCCTGAATTGGTAAGCTAGCTGTTTTTTTTTCCAAAATGGCAGCTATGGGGTAAAGTGAACCAAATGCGGTGGGGTAAATTGAGCCAGCATTTTAACTTACCCCACCATAAGACCCTGAAGTCAAATTAAGTCTCTTAAATGCAAACTGTGTACACGACTGCTTCAGTTTCTGTCTATCTGTTATGAACAAATCCTGCTCTGATTCGAACCGGAAGTTGTTTAATCATTCATCTCTTTCCACATGTAGTCACTGATGCCTAACGTGATCGAAACCAACCTTTATTAGTTTCAGTGGCAATTATTCATTTCTAATTCAGAGTTTATTTTGGGAAAGTTACAACTCTGTCCAACATATTGCTGCTGACAATTGAAGATACTGAAATATTTGACTATTGAAAGAAGTAAATTATCTTTGAAATTTCTCATGGGTTTGATTCAGATGGTCAGTTTACACTCAGATGGGGCATTCATTAAAAAACGGCTCATCTTACCCCATTACCTAGAGATGGCTTGTGAAATGTTCACGTTCATGTTTGTTTTCTCTTTCAACACCTTCATCTGTTCATATACACTGAATGAGATCAAACCCTGCAAACATCATGATCTTCCTCAGAAAAAGAAAAATGCCTGAAGATATTAAGAAAATGAAGTGAGTTTGAACTTAAAACAAGAACAACTATCTGCCAATGGAGTCAGAAAAATAACCTCAATTCAAAGGGAGAGTATTTTTCTTACCTCACTAACACACACATTTGTTCTTATTTTAAGCATAAACTCACTTCATGGTGAACAATTTTTCTAATATCTTCAGGCATTTCTCTTCTCCAGTCAATCTTGATTCAAGCATGTTTAGATGTTAGTGCAGGAAAACACGACAGAAACTCTGAGGAAGAGTATGATGTTTGCGGTGAAGATGTGTATCTGTATTTCAGACGGTCGAGTGTTTGGACTCATAACAGTCAGAAACGGGACAGAAAATAAGAAACGCTCCCGAGCGAGTGGAGGAGGAGTTAGACAGAACCGGCTCTACTCGTTTCTCAGTAATTCCTTCTGCAGAGTCTCATTAACGTCTCAAGATCAGTGTGCCGAAGAGTCGCACGCAAACACAAGGACGACTGAGGAACAAGGACAGATTACAGGTAAGAGACGAGCAGAAGAAAAGTACAAACTCTCACTGGATCTCAGAGATTAAAGTTATCTGCGCATATATTTCTATATGAATGTGCGCCTGTGAACTCGAGCTGCTGTTAATTTACAATCTGAAGGATTGCTGATTAACTCCACGAACAGCAGGAGCTTCACGCCGTCTGAAGTCTCAAAGTTTCACGTGAAAGAGTGAGAAACAGCAAATGCGTTAAAGATCGTCATTAATAAAATGTGATGAGGAGGACCTGAAGGAGCACCGTGAGAGCCGGACGCAGTGCTTGAATGACTTGAGTTTGTGTTTCTCGCCGCTGTCAGTCGGGCTTTAAGACACTTCATGCTCAGTTCTAAGGGCTTCTGCAGCTTTTCTGAGTGTAAATTTAAGACCAAATAAAGAAAATGTAAGGAATCAGTGGAAGAGAACACAATATCTAGAGAGAAACAGGAGTTGTGTTGAACACGTCTGATCAGCCGCCATACAGACAGAACTTTACGGTTTCTTCTGATCCAATCATGTTCTCCCTCAGTATTTTTACTGCAATTGTCTACAGATTCAATACAGATTTACTGGAGACACTAAATATCTGAAGATGAAGTCTTGTTTTCTGTGAGTTTTCAAATATCTGTCGACAGGATCAGAAACATCAACGAAACTCGAAATTGAACGTTTGTTCTAGTTTTAAGCTTTGACTCACTTCATTTTGTAATTCGCTTTTTCAAGACTTCATTTTACATTTGGATCTTGTCAATGTATCAACGATGCTTCAATATTTGTACTGGAAAACAGGATGAAAATACTGCGGAACATTTACATGTTTTTGAATGCGTGCAACATTGAATGCCAAAACTTTATTAATTCAATTAAAGTGTTCGTTCACCCAAAACTGAGATTTCAGTCATGAGTTCCTCTTCCTCATGTGGTTCGTTCATCTTCAGACACAAATGAAGATGTTTTTCATATAATCCACACTTTCAAGGTCCAGAAAGGAAGTAAAGACATGGTTAAAACAGTCACGTGATGCAGTGGATCACAATTCTTCCTGATTCATGACAGAAATCTCAGTTTGGGGTGAACGAACACTTTAGTTTGTGTAAGAGTGAATGAAGAAACCCTGATTGTTGATCTGACCGATTCAGACGAGAACTGAACGCATCTGAATAATGTCTTTTAGAGTTGCTTTACAGCACAATCTGAATCTCTCATATCTGCATCGTTGATTCTGTCATTTTCCAGCTTGATTTTTCAGGATGACGGAGAACGTGCGGCGCGTGGTGTCCAAAGACGGCCACAGTAACGTGAAGATCGATAACGTGGAGGGAATGATCAAGCTCTTCCTGCACGACATCTGGACCACGGTGGTGGACATGAAATGGCGTTATAAGATCACTCTGTTCGCCTCCACCTTCGTCACGACGTGGTTCGTGTTCGGCGTCATCTTCTACCTCATCGGCCTGAGGAACGGCGACTTCGACGCGGACCCGTCCTCCAATCACACGCCGTGCGTGATGAACGTGGACTCGCTGACCGGCGCGTACCTGTTCTCCCTGGAGACCCAGACCACCATCGGCTACGGCTTGCGGCACGTGTCGGAGGAGTGTCCGCTGGCCATCGTGACGCTGGTGGCGCAGCTGGTCCTCACGGGGCTGGCGGAGATCTTCGTGACCGGAGCGTTCCTGGCCAAACTGGCGCGACCCAAGAAGCGCGCGGGAACCATCCGGTTCAGCCGCTCGGCCGTGGTCTGCAAGCGGAACGGGAGCCCGTGTCTGATGGTGCGGGTGGCCAACCTGAGGAACAGCCTCCTGATCCAGTGCCAGCTCTCGGGGAAACTGCTGTCGGCCCGCGTCACACAGGAGGGCGAGAAGACCCTCGTCCACCAGGCCAGCGTGGATTTCCACCTGGACTCCAGCGGCGAGTGTCCGTTCCTGCTGCTGCCCCTCACCTTCTACCACGTGCTGGACGAGCGAAGCCCGCTGGCGGGTCTGACGGCCGACGACCTGCCGAGGCGAGAGAGTTCGAGCTGCTGGTCACCCTCAACGGGACCGTGGAGTCCACGGCCGCCACCTGCCAGAGCCGCACGTCTTACGTGCCGCAGGAGATCCTGTGGGGATACGAGTTCAAACCGGTGCTGTCCGACACCAGCGCCGGCAAACTGGCCGCAGACTTCAACTTCTTCGACAAGGTGCAGATCTGCAGCGAGCCGCCGCCGCTCCACAGAAACACGGAGAAACTGCAGCTGGAGGAGGAATACAGACGGGAGTGAGGAGCTGGACAACTGGACCATCTTTCCAGAAATCAGATCTCGTGTGTGGAACGATGGAACCGGAGCATTATTTACTCCTCGTTCATGTTTCTCGTTAGGAATGATTTATCAGAACTGTAATTTATATCCAGTGATCAAAGCTGAATTGTCAGCGTCACATGATCCTTCAGAAATCACGCTGAGCGACACATTCACACAGAAAACACTGTCTTATTTCATGAGAATATAATGCGTTACTCCACCGTCAGTCGCTCTTATTTCTCATCCACCTTCACACTTTCACCGTCCAATCTATCCACGATTTGTATTTTCTGTGTTTCTGGGTTGTTTTACTCGCATATTTTAAACCATTTCGCAACTTCTGCAATTTTTTTGGGAAAAATATTTGATCAATGTTTCTCCTCGAATAAATATGTGACTTATGTTTGTGTTTCAGTCCAACAAACTCTGCAGAGAAACATACATTGTCTTCAAATGATTGTGTAGTTCATGACTGTTGTGGCAACAGAGACGCTCAGACGCCAGTGTGTGTGTGTGAGAGAGAGAGAGTGTGTGAATGTGTGTGTGTGTGTGTGAGAGAGAGAGAGAGTGTGCATGTGAGTGTGCATGTGAGTGTGTGTGTGTGTGTGTGTGTGTCTATGTGTGTGTGTGAGTGTGTGTGTACTTGTTTTCCTTACATTGTGGGGACCAAATGTCCCCACAACGTAGGTAAAACCAGTAAATCTTGACATTGTGGGGACATTTTGTTGGTCTCCATGAGGAAACAAGCTTATAAATCACACAGAATGATCTTTTTTGAAAATCTAAAGTAGCAGAACATTTTCAGTGAGGGTTAAGTTTAAGGGAGGGGGGGGGGGGCAGAATGTACAGTTTGTACAGTATAAAAACCATTACGCCTATGGAATGTCCCCATAAAACATGAAAACACAACATGTGTGAGTGTGTGTGTGTAGGTGAGTGTGTGTGTTTGTGTGTGAGAGAGTGAGCATGTGAGTGTGTGTGAGTGTGTGTGTTTTGGGGCAACAGTCGCTGGTCTGTTTATGAAAGGAACCACAGACAATGTGGGCGTTTCTTTACTCAAACGAGAAGAACGACGTTGTTGAAAATATTTATTAAAATGCTTCAGTAGAAAATCATATAATTTATCCAAGTATATGTTTTCTTCCCTTTGTCAACAATCTCAGAGCACCAGGGCGTCTCTGACCGAACCGATCTGATGTGGGTCCAGCGGGTCAGAGCCGTGTGCTGCGCCAGTCCAGCGTCACACAAACACACGTGTGCGCGTCACTGTAAACCACTGATACTACAGAGAATCCTTCAAACCCTCTCTGCTCTGTTTCTCCACGTCTGTGATAAAATGTCTTTGGCTGGCTGAGATCAACTCGTAGTGTTTAAATGCATAAGTTATATATCTATTATAAAAGAATTATAACACTGAATTGTATACTTCAATCTGACAAACGCACAGCGTTTGCGACTCAGAACATCATCATCATCATAATAATTAATAATAATAATACAAATACTGGAATCTTTGGTTAAACTCTTCAGCTGAATCTCTCTGTAAGGGTTAGAAAGCTCGTTTCTGCAGAGGAATAAAAAAATGAAAAAGTAATTGCAATTCTTCCTCACAATTCTGACTTTTATTCTCATACCTGCATAGAATGGTGAGTTATAAACTCGGAATTGTAAGATCAAAAAACAGATTTGTGAGGAAAAAGTACGAATTGCGAGACATAAACTCAGAATTTATATGAACTCGGAACTGCGAGCTAAAAAAAAGTCGCAATCACCTTTTTTTATCTAGTTATTCCTGAATCGGCTGAAACAAGCTTCCAGAGTAAGGCACCGGTTCATTTGAACGCACCTCCGTCTTTAAAGGTTTGAGGCTTTAAATTCCAGTTTTCGCCATTTTCAAGGCAAATATTGAGCTCTGATGTCATACGGACAACGTAATACTGATCATTATGGCAAGAGACTAACCTTCATCTTCTCACATCCCTCAGCGTCTGTCTGTCTGTCTCACATGCGCTCTCTCTCTCTTTCTGAACCCTCTCTGATATGTGTGTTTGTACAATAAGGTACACATGAACATATAGACAAATAAGTACGTGATCATGCAGCGGGGTCATTAACAGCAGCCCCTTTTACATGTTATATTGCCACTTTCACTTTCCCGTTGCTGAATCCACGCAGCTCCCGGATCACAGACGGCTTCTCCTGCTTTACATACGGCGAGTGCGTTCCTCCGGCGGCGGATGGTTGGGTTTCTCCAGTTTGACGTCTTGAGATATTTGCAACGTAGATGTCTAGTAGTAGGACGGCATGTGTGTGGCGGGGTGTCGCGGTCCGGGGTAGATTCCTGCCGCCGGCGAGTTCCAGTACGGACTCGGGCCGCCGAAGAAGCCGGACGAGGTGACGTTCATGGCCTGAGGATGTGGCGACACGAAGTTCATCTTCTGCGGGTGAGGGTGGTACGAGCTCATGTAGGACAGATCCGCCGGGTACTTGTACATGGATGAGTCGGGCGGGTGCGGCTGAAGGGCCTGCGCGATTCCGTGGAAGTCGAACTTGTACGCGTAGCGTTTTCCGTGGACTTTGGTCATGATGTTTTTGTCGTAGTAGTAGCGCAGGGCTCGACTCAGCTTGTCGTAGTTCATGTTGGGTTTGCTCTTCCTCTCGCCCCAGCGCCGCGCCACCTCATCTGGGTCGGTCATCTTGAACTCGCCGTTGGTTCCTTCCCACGTGATGCAGGATGAGTTGGAGCTGTCGGACAGAAGCTCCAGGAGGAACTGCCACAGCTGGATCTGACCAGAGCCTGAAAACACACGGTGTGATAACTCAAACGAATGAACAAATCGTACTATTGATTTATCTGGAAACATACAGTACACTCACGTAATGCCATATATACTGTACAGCAAATAATTGTTTATACACTTTCATCACAAAATGAAAATGACTCTATATCATAACAAACAAACTACATATCATAGCAAAACTACTATATATCGCACAGTTCTATATATGTGAGCAAAATCGCACAACTCTTTACGTTGTCGGAAAATGTACAATATATCGTAGAGCTCTATTTATCATCGCAAACGTAACTATGTAACGTACATCTATATATATCGTCGCAAAACAGGACTATATATTGTACAACTCTACAGGGAGTGCAGAATTATTAGGCAAATGAGTATTTTGACCACATCATCCTCGTTATGCATGTTGTCTTACTCCAAGCTGTATAGGCTGGAAAGCCTACTACCAATTAAGCATATTAGGTGATGTGCATCTCTGTAATGAGAAGGGGTGTGGTCTAATGACATCAACACCCTGCATAATTATTAGGCAACTTCCTTTCCTTTGGCAAAATGGGTCAAAAGAAGGACTTGACAGGCTCAGAAAAGTCAAAAATAGTGAGATATATTGCAGAGGGATGCAGAAGTCTTAAAATAGCCAAGCTTCTGAAGCGTGATCATCGAACAATCAAGCGTTTCATTCAAAATAGTCAACAGGGTCGCAAGAAGCGTGTGGAAAAACCAAGGCGCAAAATAACTGCCCGTGAACTGAGAAAAGTCAAGCGTGCAGCTGCCAAGATGCCACTTGCCACCAGTTTGGCCATATTTCAGAGCTGCAACATCACTGGAGTGCCCAAAAGCACAAGGTGTGCAATACTCAGAGACATGGCCAAGGTAAGAAAGGCAGAAAGTCCACCACCACTGAACAAGACACACAAGCTGAAACGTCAAGACTGGGCCAAGAAATATCTCAAGACTGATTTTTCTAAGGTTTTATGGACTGATGAAATGAGAGAGTCTTGATGGGCCAGATGGATGGGCCCGTGGCTGGATTGGTAAAGGGCAGAGAGCTCCAGTCCGACTCAGACGCCAGCAAGGTGGAGGTGGAGTACTGGTTTGGGCTGGTATCATCAAAGATGAGCTTGTGGGGCCTTTTCGGGTTGAGGATGGAGTCAAGCTCAACTCCCAGTCCTACTGCCAGTTTCTGGAAGACACCTTCTTCAAGCAGTGGTACAGGAAGAAGTCTACATCCTTCAAGAAAAACATGATTTTCATGCAGGACAATGCTCCATCACACGCGTCCAAGTACTCCACAGCGTGGCTGGCAAGAAAGGGTATAAAAGAAGAAAATCTAATGATATGGCCTCCTTGTTCACCTGATCTGAACCCCATTGAGAACCTGTGGTCCATCATCAAATGTGCGATTTACAAGGAGGGAAAACAGTACACCTCTCTGAACAGTGTCTGGGAGGCTGTGGTTGATGGTGAACAGATCAAAACACTGACAGAATCCATGGATGGCAGGCTTTTGAGTGTCCTTGCAAAGAAAGGTGGCTATATTGGTCACTGATTTGTTTTTGTTTGGTTTTTGAATGTCAGAAATGTATATTTGTGAATGTTGAGATGTTATATTGGTTTCACTGGTAAA
>CM074289.1:205000-212500 GCA_037194245.1 Opsariichthys bidens
GTGTGTGTGTGAGTGAGTGTGAGTGAGTGTGTGAGTGAGTGTGAGTGAGTAAGTGAGTGAGTGTGAGTGTGTGTGAGTGTGTGTGAATGAGTGTGAGTGTGTGTGAATGAGTGTGAGTGAGTGTGAGTGTGTGTGAATGAGTGTGAGTGAGTGTGTGAGTATGTGTGTGTGTGTGTGTGTGAGTGAGTGAGCGTGAGTGTGTGTGAGTTTTACCAGCAGGTACGATCACTCTGCGTTCATTGGTGATCATGTTGGGCGGCGGCATGTGTTTGTCCTCCATGTAGTTGCTGTACATCACTGGAACATTCGCAGCTGGAGAGATTTTACCTTTGACCACTGGACAGTCATCAGGAGAACTTCTGCACGCACACACACACACACACACACACACACACACACACACACACAATGGGTCAGATGTGCATCTCCTGAAGGAAATATCAGTGTTTAGCAGAACTCGGGATGCACATATTTTGCTTTTAGATACTGAGAGCTGAACCTTCATTTCATGCAAGTCAAAGAGAGATTATCAAACTATCAAACTAAAGATCATAAAAAAGACTGAACAACACTGATAATAATCATAAATGTCTCTTGAGCATCAAATCATCATATCAGAATGATTTGTGAAGGATCATGTGACACTGAAGACTGGAGGAATAATGCTGAACATTCAGCTTTGATCACTGGATATAAATTATATTTCACTATATATTCACATAGAAAACAGATGATTTACACTGGAATAATATTTCACTATTTTTACTGTATTTTTGATCAAATAAATGCAGCTCTGGTGAGCAGAAGAGACTCTTTCAAGAAGAGCGAGGGAATGTTTGAGGAGCGTCAGCAGCACAAACACAGAATACGTCCAGCGTTTCTTCACATCACTCATTATTCTCACACGAGGACACAGATGTGAGGGATTCTGCTGGAATGTGCCATCAAACTCCACATCAACAGCCCAAAGGCTTCAGCCGTGTCCCGCTCATGTGTCGACCAACTGTTGGGCTCGTGGAGACGGAAAGTTCAACTCGAGGAGCTCCTGAACTCACACGCATCCATAAAACACCAGACCGGCTTCTGTCGAACCCTGATGGACTTTTAATCATCAGAGCAACTTTCAGCACTCTTGAAAATAAAGGTTCTTTATGGTGATAAAAGGATCTTTGGATTATTCTAATGTTCTTCACACTAAGAAAAAATGTCTATTTATTATAATGCACTGTAAAAATATTTTAATGCATTATTTACTCCTTGCAATATGCTGAAAGAGCTCATCTATTAATTTTTACACTTTGAGAAAGTGTAAAACACATGACAACCACTTTCAGATGGAACAGGAGATCTGACAATGCTGTAATGCATTTTTGCAACTGTTATAGTAAAGCTCTAATGCGTAGAAACACATTATGAATACATATATCATGCATTATATACATGAAGGCTTAAGTACAGTTTCACCAATTCTACTTTTAAAGTTGGTGTTTCAGGTCCGCCTTTTAAATTGTTTATAAACCTCATTATTATCATCAAATATTGGATTCAATGTTTTTATCAACTTGCTTTCTTTTAATTAGAACAACTTCGTTTCAAGGCCTACGATCAATTCGTTCAAAAATTAAATAAAAAAAACAGTGCGAATCGAAAGAAAACAAGTTGATAAAAAAGATTAAATGCAATATTTGGTGATAATACAACATCATTTTTAAAATGCGGGTCATTTTTGACTCAGAACACCACAAGCTTACAAACGTGGGGAAAAACACCCAAAAATGATCAACGTATTTTGGGGGAATTGGGAAGTTTTAGTCTAGCAGAAAATCCTCTCCCGATCAAAATGATCAGAACACATCATGAGGGTGAAGGACTGGTCACCAGCATGATCAAAAAGGTCATTTTCTCTTATTCACAGCAAAAACCGAAGCTTGTTTCCATGTGGTGAGGAACACATTATGATGATCGATGATCTTTCACAGTCTGGGCAGAAGATCAGTGGACCATCTCTCCCTGAAATCACTGCGACGGTCTGACGGTGGCGAGCCGCCACACGCCACATGTTCAGAGCGACTTCTGTCCGTCTGCCGCTCACACACGGATCATCTGAGCGTGTCCCGAGACTCACCTGGAGCCGTTCGCCTGCGCTCCACACTCCATCTTGACGGTGACGCGTCCGTGGGGCGGAGCCAGCCAGTCCTGCTGGTGCACTCTGGGACTGAGTTTGGTCTGGCCGTATTCGCCGGCGGCGGAGGCCGTCATGTCCACTTTAGAATGAGACGCTCCGTACGAACACTCGAATAAAGACTGATCCTCACTCACCACCGACAGCGCCTCCTACAGGACAAACACAGTCAACGTCTCGTTTGTGAATCGTAAGATAAAAATTGTGAGATTGTCTGTTTCTGAGCCTGTAAAGAGACTGTTATTAACAGATGACACAGGCCATAAGCTTTAAGAGGGAAATTAATATCACACTACTACTACTATTACAACTAAAAATAATAATAATGAAATAAAAAATTAAAGTAACCATGAAACGCGACAGGACTTCTATTTTGTTGTTTGAGTGTGTCAGATTATTGAAAGAGTGAGTTAGTTGTGGGCGGGGCTTGGCTCTGTCCATCAGCTGTTAATTGGATGTTGAGAAGTGGGCGTGGCTCTAAAGCTAGCAGGGGTGGAGTTTAAACGCATTCTGATTAAACATTGCAAGGTCTAAAAATATACTACAACATAAAGTTATTCTCAGATTTACTTGATAAGAATCAGTGCAGATTTCACAGCAGAAAGACACGAGCAGAAGGAGGACGGCGAAAGGCTTTCACTTGATAAAAACTATGGGTCAGACGACAGAAGATGGAGGTTTATCAGATCATGTTGATCGTTCAGAGGCCTTAGAAGAGAGCTTCACAGGGTCAAAGACTAAAGATGAAAATAAGCAGAGGAATAACTGCCATGAGTCTCAGAGAAACACCCAGCGTTACTGCGGGCCACTCCTCTGGGATCAGCAGGAGGAAGAGGAAATGATGTCGGAAACCAGATGAATCTGCAGGCTGCTGATAACGGAGCTGTGAAGCCCATTACTGGCCGAGCGGGTCAGAGCAACCTTCACACTTCCTAACCTTCAGCAGTGTGTGTGGCTTCATGGAGCAGACTCAGCTGGAAAACATCAGCATTAATAAAGCTGTCAGAGCGCAAGTATGTGGAAACTCGTATTCACTCTGGCTCTCAGAGCGCCAGCGCTGCATCCACACCGGCCAATCACGGACAAGAGCCGCCCTGCATGGGCTCTCAGCCAATCAGACTGCTCCAACACTGTCAGAACAAAACCTGATCTGAACTCTATTGTCTTCCGAGCTGCTTCACCGCGAAACTGAATTGCCTTCATAACTGATGAATTTTGCAACATTGAATTGAACTGAATCAAATCAACACTGAATTGAAACATTGAACTAAAACGGAACAACACTGACATGAATTGAATCAACATGGAAGTGATCATTGTTCAATCAAACTGATCAAATTTAAAATCGTCTTTTCAATATGTTTTGAAGCGTTTCTATATTTTTTCATTTCTATGTGTTTTATTGGGGTAGTCGTGGCCTAGTGGTGAGGGAGTCGGGCTTGTAATCTGAAGGTTGCTGGTTCGATTCCCACGCCGGCAGGACTTGAAAGTGGGGATTGTGAATGAACAGACTCTCTCCACCTTCGATACCATGACTAAAGTGACCTTGAGCAAGACATCTAATCCCTAATTGCTCCACTTGTAAGTCGCTTTGGATAAAAGCGTCTGCTAAACGATGAAAATGTGTTTTATTTGTATGTCCTTGTAAAGCGCTTTGAGATGCAACTTTTAAAGAAAATTAAGTTCATTATTATTATAGTTAATGACTCTATTGTCTTTTAGTTGCTTTACAGCAGAAACGGAATTAGTTTCATAATTGATGCATTTTGCAACATTGAACTAAATTGAAACAACACTGACATGAATTGAATCAAAATTGAGCTGAACTGAATTGAATCCATTCTGTACTGAATCAACACTGAACTGAATTGAATCACCCTGAATTAAATTGAGCTGAATATCGATTCCCCGCTGTAATTCTTCAGTCTTTTCTTCGTTCAGTATTTATGAAAATCTAATCATTCTTAAATCAAGATGCATTTACTGGAGAAGAAAAATGACTGAAGATATTGAGTCCTGTTTTACATTAAGGAGGTTGTTTTCCTGTTTATTACTGTGAAGCTGCAATCTGTCCAGTAGAAATGAAGACTTGACTTGATGATCAGAGAGTTTGAGTCTTTTAAACATCAGAACGGGGAGTGAAACGAAGGTTCTTCAGAATAGAAGGAGTTTCTGTGGAGCTCAATGAGCGCCTGGGTTCATTCATGCTGCGCCGCGCAGACAGGAAGCGCTCTGCCACCGTTTCCTGCATTCCTCACAGCACGGGATAACAGGGGCTGGGAATGGAAAAGAGGAAAAAGCCCATCCGTCGGCATTCGTGAGACCTCTAATGGAAGATGTGGAGGAAGACGCCCATCGTTAACGTCGTTAACCTCGGAGCGACATCAACACATCTTTCCATTCAGCGTTTGAACCTTCAACCAATGACGCGAGTGTGGGCGGGGCTATCTGCTTGACTGACAGACGGGGGGAGTGTTCAGGAAACCTGTTTGAACTCAGTCAGAAATACATGTTCTATATGAATCAGAACGATACTGTCAACAGGAACGGAAAGATCGGGCTGTTTGTGTTCGACTTCAGCGTATCTGATCCGACAGGAGCGCACGTTTGACTCCCAGATAAAATCATAAATCTGACTTTCAAATAAAGCTGAAGGAAACATGAAGAGAAAAACAGAGATGTGATGAGTTTCACAGTCAAACGTCTGTGCGAATCATCCGCAGTCAAACACACATCCGTTGACATGCGCCGTGACGACGCGACGATGACGCGCACCGGTGTTTCACTGCACCTCAAAGGGACGCTTCACTAGAAAGTGATCGTTCTGTCATTGTTTACTCACTCGTCATTCAAACGTGTCGAGTTTCTTTCTTCTGTGGAACACACAAGAAGATTTTCAAGAGCATTGGGAACCAAATTACATTTACTGTATGGACAAAAACACCGACATTTCTTCTTTTCTGCAGCGAACAATGACAGAATTAAGAGTTCTTGCCAACTGACAAAAGAAAGCGTTCAAAGAAAGTATTGCTAACGTTCCAATTAAGTTATGAAAGTGTTGTTTCTGAACATTACAAACATCCGATTAATGTTTTAAAAAAAAATCCAGTTTTTTCTAACATTAAGGAAACGTTCCATCGTTTCATTCTTCAAACATTATGGGAACGTTACGAACATTTAAGAGACGTTACGTGCTTCAGGAAAAATGTTCCATGAATAGTGTATAAATACTTTGTATTCTTACATTTTGAAAACATTATTAAAGACCAGATTACTTGGAACAAACATTCCATTAACGTTACTGAACGTTCTGAGCATGTTAGTTTCTGTGTGTTGTAGAGTTTCATGTTGTCTTCTGTGGAACACAAAAGATGAAACGTTTGGAACCAAATAACACTGGAGCCCACTGACTCTCACTGTACGAACAAAACACAGAGATTTCCCAAAACATCTTCTTTTGCAGTTAATAGTGAAAGAATTCTCATTTTGAAAGAGTTTCTTGAATACATATTCCCAACTGACAAAATGTTCCAAGAATGTTTTTCTAATGTTCCAATTAAATTATGAACATGTAGTTTCTGAATGTTCTCTGAATGTTAGAAACATCCGATTTATTACATTTTTTCTCGCACATTAAGGGAACGTTCCATTGTTTCATTCTTCAAACATTATGTCAACGTTACTTTAAGATGTTTTCTGAAACAAGCAGAAACTTTTAAATACTTTAGACGTACATCTAACCAAAATGCTTCAGGAAAAACGTTCCATGAACGACGTATAAATGTTTTGAGAACATTATTAAGACGGATAACTTTGAACAAACGTTTTATTAATGTTGCTGGAAGAACGTTAGCCAAAGTACAGTTCCTGTTCATTTCTGTGTATTATAGATTTATGTGTTTAAAAACAAGAGACCAAACTGATGTATGACAAACTAGAAAACTGTCTGAATAAAGTCTCAGAGAACAGCCAGCCAGAACTGGATGAACAGATCTCAAACAGACGTGAAGCCATGAAACGATGAGCAGCCGCTGCCTTTAAAACTCGTTCCGACTTTACATTTTTAGACTCTAACTTTTCGACCTTTTTATGCAACTTAGAAAGTTACGACCCCTCTTGAAGAAAGAATTGGGTGACACTAAACTTTTCAGATTAGTGTAAGCGCTTTATCCGACCGGCTCCAGATCTGAAGCAGTGAAGAGAATAAAATACTCAACGAAAAGTAAAGAAACGGGCAACAACATCAACACTAAAATTTCGTTTGGTCCGTCTGTTACTCAGTCCAACACGTCGCTCTCAAATTGTCCACTTAATCAGCCTTAACGAAGACACATCTGAACAAACATGAACGTCACACAAAACTCTGAGTTTAGAGCTGATGATGAGCAGAAGTCATCGGCTCACAGGGAGACGGAGATCAGCGGAGCATCTCCCGTTCGTCTAACGAAGCGTCTTACCTTGATGGTGCTGGCCATGGCGGAGCAGGACGAGCCCGTCTTCGGCTGGAGCGTGAGTGTGTGTGTGTGTGTGTGTGTGTGTGTGTTTACGGCGGCGTGTGTACGCTGCGGTTCTGCTGAACGCGGTTTGGAGCGGATGAGATTGTGCTAAAGCTGGAAGTGAAGTCAGGCTGAGCAGGAAGAGCTTTCTATTGGTTCTGGACGCCGCAGCTCGAAGAAACAGGATATTTGGGGGAGCAGAGATAAGCTGGAGTCAAACAATGATGTTTTTCTGGACGCTGAATGTGTGTGAGACAGAGAGAGAGAGAGAGAGACAGGTGCAGACAGACAGACAGGATGCAGATGTGTGTTACAGCGCTGCTGTGACCTCTGACCTCTGACTCTCTTCAGGTGTGACCACCATTGTGAGGAGCTTCTGGGAGCCTTTAAAGGCCAGTCTGAGAGTCAAGACTCAGTTTTAGGGATAAGATTAGAATTAGGTTGAGGTTAGGTATAAAATAAGTGTGTGTGAGTGAGTCCTTGGTGAATAATAATATTAATTTAAAAAATAGTATTTCTTTAAATAAATCCTTACTGACCCAAACTTTTGAACGGTACTGTATCTTATATATTAAATTGTACTATATTATGTAATTATTATAATATGTGAGTGTGTGTGTGTGAGTGTGTGTGTGTGTGTGTGTGTGTCTCCTATATTCAGAGATTTCATCACACTGTAAAGCGTCTCACTGTGACCTTATAATAACTGATATTACTCAAGAGCTGCTGATGAACACCGAACACACTCACTCACTCACTCACTCACACACACTCACTCACACACACACACACTCACTCACTCACTCACTCACACACACTCAC
>CM074289.1:220000-227500 GCA_037194245.1 Opsariichthys bidens
AATTTTACCAGAGGAACCCCGACAAAAACGCGAATTTTACCCCAGAACGTCACTAGGCTGGTTTCGAGTAGCAATTTGTTGTGAAAACTTGGCAACCCAAAGAAGAGATCTGACGCTTCTTCCTCTTGACTTTAAAATGGAAAATAATAATTGGGGGGAACACGTGATGAGGTTCACGGCCTGTGACACACACGCCTCAGCGGAGAGCGACTCTAAAATTAGTTTTCACTGCCTGTAACTGCAGATTTACTGGCCGCTTTAATTGGCAGTCTGCAGCACGCGGACACGAAACGACAGGACCGGACGCGGCGCGTGACACGGCTGTCGTGAACGCGCACATTAATGCGCACACATGCTTTCAATCAGGCGGCGCGGTCTGCGCCCGCGCTCGGTTTACCGCTTCATTCCTGTCCTCCGCCGCCGCGCGCCTGCAGCTCATTCCTGGCTTTATCCGGTAGCTGTTAGCGTTCAGATGTGTCAGGGTGTGTTCCACAGAAACACACAACAACAAACACACTGAACGATCTCCTGCAGCATGTCACTGCAATACGAGAGCGTTATTCTTTAACGCTTCACACAGCACAGATTGAGCCCAAATGGACTGAATGGTCTTTAAAGATGCAGGTTTTTAAATGTTTTTAACGCGGTTTTTCTTGCTTATACACTCGTTAAGGGAACATTCTATTGTTTCATTCTTCAAACATTACGGGAATGTTTCCTTTTAATGTTCTCTGAAACAATTAAAAAACGTTACACAAACTGAAACGATTCAGAAATAAACTATGTTTTGAGAACGTTATTAAAGACCGGATAACTCTGATCAAACGTTCTGTTAACGTTACTGGAAGAACGTTTGTTCGTAACCTTAACACGTTCCCTGAAAGCAACGGAATCAATTATGAAACCAATTCAATTTCAGCTCTACGATCGTGTCAGTCTGTGTCAGCTCAGCCAGAAACCCCTGAAACTGATTCAAATATAGATTCTCATAAATACACATCTGAGATCAGGTTAATGAGCCTCGAATTCACCGTTTCGGAGGATTTTTGGTGCTCGGTTTTATGCGATTCTTTTTAAAGAGGGAAACAAGATATACAGCTGCTGGTCATTTAATCAGAATATCATCAGAAAGTTGATTTCTTTCACTAATTCCATTCAAAAAGTGAAACTTGTATATTATATTCATTCATTACACGCAGACTGATATATTTCAAATGTTTCTTTCCTTTCATTTTGATGATTATAACTGACAACTAAGGAAAATCTCAGAGAATTAGAATATGACTTTAGAGCAACACAAAGAGAGGATTTTTAGAAATCTCGGCCGACTGAACAGTATGAGCGTGTCCAGCACTCGATACTCAGTTGCGGCTCCTTTGGCCTGAATCACGGCAGCGATGCGGCGTGGAGTCGGTCAGTCTGTGGCACTGCTCAGGTGTTATGAGAGCCCAGGCCTTCAGCTCTTCTGCATTGTTGGGTCTGAGATATCGCATCTTCTTCTTCACAATACCCCAGAGATTTTCTGTGGAGTTAAGGTCAGGCGAGTTTGCTGGCCAATTAAGAACAGGGATACCATGGTCCTTAAACCAGGTACTGGTTGCTTTGGCACTGTGTGCAGGTGCCAAGTCCTGTTGGAAAATGAAATCTGCATCTCCATAAAGTTGGTCAGCAGCATGAAGTGCTCTAAAACTTCCTGGTATACGGCTGCGTTGACCTTGGACCTCAGAAAACACAGTGGACCAACACCAGCAGATGACATGGCACCCCAAACCATCACTGACTGTGGAAACTTTACACTGGACCTCGAGGAACATGCATTGTGTGCCACTCCTCTCTTCCTCCAGACTCTGGGACCCGGATTTACTTTCATCAGAGAACATCACTTTGGAGCGGTCAGCAGCAGTCCAGTCCTTTCTGTCTTTAGCGCAGGCGAGACGCTTCTGACGCCGTCTGTTGTTCAAGAGTGGCTTGACATGTCTTGCATACGTCTGTGTGTAGTAGCTCTTGAAGCACTGACTCCAGCTGCAGTGATTCTTTGTGAATCTCCCCCACATTTTCGAATGGGTTTTGTTCCACAGTCGTCTCCAGGGTGCGGTTATCCCTATTGCTTGTAGACTTTTTTCTACCACATCTTTTCCTTGCCTTCTCCTCTCTATTAATGTGTTTGGACACAGAGCTCTGTGAACACCAGCCTCTTTTGCGATGACCTTTTGTGTCTTGCTGTCCTTGTGCAAGGTGTCAATGGTCGTCTTTTGGACAACTGTCAGGTCAGCAGTCTTCCCCATGATGGTGTCCTACAGAACTAGACTGAGATCTCTGATTAGAGTGTGGCTCCAGGTGTCTTCAATACTGAACCTTTTCACAATATTCTAATTTTATATTCTAAGATACTGAATCTGGGATTTTCCTTAGTTGTCAGTTATAATCATCAAAATGAAAAGAAATAAACATTTGAAATATATCAGTCTGTCAGTAATGAATGAATAGAATAAACAAGTTTCACTTTTTGAATGGAAATAGTGAAATAAATCAAGTATTCATCAGCACCTGTTTTTCTAGTTTTAACATTATTTATTCTTCAGACGTTCATCTTTAAATTCAATAAGTGTGAGCTGTGAGTACAGTGACCCACATTTGGTTTTCTGTAAATGTGTTCAATGTACCGGTTTACTCATGGAGCCGCATTAAGATCTCCAGATCTCTGGGACTGACCCATCGAGGGCCTTTCAAATGAAGATTCCACAGGAGTGTGATGCACTGAAACCCGGTTCACTGATTCACTCGTTCAAACACATGATGTTCTGCCGGCGCACTCACAAACTCCCTGAAACACTCAACGTTACCGTCTTCATCACTAAAGTGTCTTTCAGTCTTCCTACTTCAAAACGTCACTTTAATTTAATGTGTCATTTGCTGTTTCTTTGTGATGATTTGTGAAATTTACAAGCAGTTTTCGAGGGCAAGTCATTTGACAGTAAATCGAGCGCGAGATGAAGACACTGCTTTAGGAAAACACATTATCCCAGTACAACCATGACTGACCCTACTTTATTATATATTACCTGCGTCTCCTGGTTTTTGTGACACAACCACAGGTTTATAGGAAGAAGTAAGATTGTGTCAGATGTAACGCTCAAACACAATCACGGCTCTTTGAGAGAAAATTGCAAACAAAAGACGTTCATGATTCATTTGCAAACGGCGTGAAGCCAAATACTGCAGCCGGCGAATCAGCGTCTGTGCGAGAGAATTATTCATGTCACACAGAGAAAATATGGAGAGGAAATAGATCAAATATTTTATTTGAGCATCCTCCCTGTTTCAGATTAGCTTGATTTACAGATGAGAGAGAGAGAGAGATAGAGACAGAGAGAGAGGGAGAGAGATGGAGAGAGAGACAGAGAGAGAGAGAGAGATGGAGAGAGACACAGAGAGAGAGAGAGAGAGATGGAGAGAGACACAGAGAGAGAGATGGAGAGAGACACAGAGAGAGAGAGAGAGAGATGGAGAGAGACACAGAGAGAGAGAGAGACACAGAGAGAGATGGAGAGAGAGACAGAGAGAGAGAGAGAGAGAGAGAGAAAGATGGAGAGAGACACAGAGAGAGAGAGAGAGAGATGGAGAGAGACACAGAGAGAGAGAGAGACACAGAGAGAGAGATGGAGAGAGACACAGAGAAAGAGAGACACACAGAGAGAGACAGACACAGAGAGAGAGAGAGATGGAGAGAGACACAGAGAGACAGACAAAGAGAGAGAGAGAGAGAGAGAGAGAGAGAGAGATGGAGAGAGACACAGAGAGAGAGACACACAGAGAGAGAGAGAGAGATGGAGAGAGAAACAGAGAGAGAGAGACACACAGAGAGAGAGAGAGATGGAGAGAGACACACAGAGAGAGAGAGAGAGAGATGGAGAGAGAAACAGAGAGAGAGAGACACACAGAGAGAGAGAGAGAGAGAGACTCTGATGGGGAATCTGCAGCTCAACGACTCATAAATCACACAGAATCAGCCACATCACCAATGAAACCATCTGATTCACTCCTGAGCCAATAAACGACGAGACTTTGAAATGAATCACTGCAGCTTCATCCTCTGAAGCACACTGAAATAAAATACAACTGCTGCTGTTCACTGAATGTGTTAAATATTATATTTCTGATAAAGTTGCAGTGGAAACATGATTCTGAAGGCATATTTACACTCGACATTCAGAAGAGAAACAACATCCAACCGAACCGACGATTTTCATCAAACGCACATTAAAAGTAACAGCAAACACATTTACAGTTTTTAACACTGGGTTAAAAACTACCCGAGTTGGGTTGAAAATGGACAAACCCAGCGGTTGGGTTAAATGTTTGATCGGTTAGGGTTATTTAACTCCACTATTGCTTAAAAATGACTGTTCTGCTGCTTAAAATGAACCCAAAATATGCTGGAAATTAAACGTCAGACACATGATTATTAGAGGCAACAATAATAATCAAAAGGTGAACATTTATGAATAAGCAATTTAATAAATGGTTATTGTTTAATTATTATTTATTGAACTTATAAATGTGAATTTCCAGTCTATTCATGTCATGGTTCATTTTAATCCAGTCCTTTTTAAACAATAGTGGAGTTAAATAACCGTAACCCAGCCGCCGGGTTTGTCCCTTTTCAACCCTGCAAATTTAGTGTACAAAAGATTCGATTTCAAATAAATGCCGTTCTTTTGAACTTTAACGTTCTCAGAACGTTCTGTCAAGGTTCTCTCAGCGTTATGAACAAACGTTCTTCCAGTAATATTAATAGAATGTTCGTTCAGTTATTTTCTTTCTGAAATGTTTAATGTTTATTAAATGTCATTTCAGAACGTTCAGAGAACATTGAAAAGTAACGTTCTCATAACATTTGAGGAATTATACAACGTAATGTTTCCTTAACGTTCACGTAACCAAGAAAAAACATTTTTGAAACATTTAAAAAGTGGGCGTTTATAGAACTTTCAGACACAATTCCACGAACCTGCAAAATGTTCTGAGAATTTTTGTTAGCTGTGAAGAATCCTGAAATAAAAAAGTATCAGCGTTCACATAAAAAAGACTGTTTTCAACACTGATAATAATCATAAATGTTTCCTGAGCATCAAATCATCACATCAGAGTGATTTCTGAAGGATCGTGTGACTCTGAAGACTGGAGGAATTCAGCTTTGATCGCTGGATATAAATGATATTTTACCATATTTTCACATTGAAAACTGATGATTTACACTGGAATAGTATTTCGTCATTTTTTACTGTATTTCTGATCAAATCAACGCAGCTCTGGAGACTCTCAGAAACATCAGAAGATCTCACAGCGTCTTCCATCCCTGGACACACTGAGAGTTTCATTCATCCACACACACTGTTTAAGTCTGATATCAAGCCAAAGACTAACACTGAGGGTCAGAGCATCACTTGACCCTTGACCTCTCTGACTGAATTTGGTGTTTTCAGAAGCATTTGTTCACTATTGAATCAGCATTGCAGCTTCGATTCCCTTCTTCACCTCGCATCACCGACACGGTGACGTCACAGCGAGTCGCGGATCGCTTCTAATGTCGCGCAGACTCGACCCACATCCACCGACACCGAATCAGACGTTTTTAAGAGGACTGCGAAGGGAGAAGTCTGGACTCGCGCGCACACAACAACGAAGTTTGTTGCCACGAACATGAGAAGAATCACAAAGCAGCAGAACTCACCATGTGGATGTGGATCTCTCAGCATGTCATCGGTGCCGTTCGCTGAGCTCGAGATGAGAGTGTGAGGAGACGGACTCGTGTCAAACTCTGCTCTGCTGCCCACCCGGACAGCGCGCGTCACGTGCGCGCGCGCGCGCGCGCGCTCAGCAGCGACGAGTTTTACTTCTTTGATCGTTTATATTTGGTTTACGCTGAAGGAATTTTAAATGTATTCTTATAGTATTATTATAATATTTGAAATAAAATATGCTATATTCAATTTTACGATTGGTATTCATAACTATCCCTGCTAACAGAGTCAGGAACAAATGTTCTTCCAGTAACATTAATAGAACGCGAATTTAAAGTTTTATCAAATGTTTTTATGCATTGCTCATGGAACGTTTTTGCATGAAATCTTTTAGTTTGACTTGTTTCAGAACGCTCAGAGAACAATGAACCCCAATGGGAATGTTTGCGACACAAACTTGGGACATACTTTTGTTAGCTTTGATGCTCGTATGAAATGTTATACCATTTTAAAAAAGCTTGTATTTAAATCAGAATAACTTGTACACTCTAAAAAATGCTGGGTTAAAAATCACCTAAGTGGGGTAAAATATGGACAAGCCCAGCCATTGGGATGTTTTAACCCAGCCAATATAGTTGTTTTAACCCAGAGAATTTGGTTGTTTTAACCCAGGGATTGGGATGTTTTAACCCAGGGATTGGGATGTTTTAACCCAGTGAATTTGGTGGTTTTAACCCAGGGATTGGAATGTTTTAACCCAGAGATTGGGATGTTTTAACCCAGGGATTGGGATGTTTTAACCCAGTGAATTTGGTGGTTTTAACCCAGGGATTGGAATGTTTTAACCCAGCAAATTAGGTGGTTTTAAACCAGGGATTGGAATGTTTTAACCCAGGGATTGGAATGTTTTAACCCAGCGATTGGGATGTTTTAACCCAGCAAATTGGGTGGTTTTAACCCAGGGATTGGAATGTTTTAACCAGGGATTGGAATGTTTTAAACCAGGGATTGGGATGTTTTAACCCAGTGAATTTGGTGGTTTTAACCCAGCAAATTAGGTGGTTTTAAACCAGGGATTGGAATGTTTTAACCCAGGGATTGGAATGTTTTAACCAGCAAATTAGGTGGTTTTAAACCAGGGATTGGAATGTTTTAACCCAGCGATTGGGATGTTTTAACCAGCAAATTGGGTGGTTTTAACCCAGGGATTGGAATGTTTTAACCAGGGATTGGAATGTTTTAAACCAGGGATTGGAATGTTTTAAACCAGGGATTGGGATGTTTTAACCCAGTGAATTTGGTGGTTTTAACCCAGCAAATTAGGTGGTTTTAAACCAGGGATTGGAATGTTTTAACCCAGGGATTGGAATGTTTTAAACCAGGGATTGGAATGTTTTAAACCAGGGATTGGGATGTTTTAACCCAGGGATTGGGATGTTTTAACCCAGTGAATTTGGTGGTTTTAACCCAGGGATTGGAATGTTTTAACCCAGAGATTGGGATGTTTTAACCCAGGGATTGGGATGTTTTAACCCAGTGAATTTGGTGGTTTTAACCCAGGGATTGGAATGTTTTAACCCAGCAAATTAGGTGGTTTTAAACCAGGGATTGGAATGTTTTAACCCAGGGATTGGAATGTTTTAAACCCAGCGATTGGGATGTTTTAACCCAGCAAATTGGGTGGTTTTAACCCAGGGATTGGAATGTTTTAACCCAGGGATTGGAATGTTTTAAACCAGGGATTGGAATGTTTTAA
>CM074289.1:230000-240000 GCA_037194245.1 Opsariichthys bidens
TCTCTCTCACACACACACACACGCACACATTGTGTTTTCATGTTTTATGGGGACATTCTATAGGCGTAATGGTTTTTATACTGTACAAACTGTACATTCTGGTTGTGGTTTGCTATTGGTGGATGTCATGTGAGTGACAGGTGGCCCCGCCCTCATCATCAGAGAAGAGAGGAGATTCTGATTCAACATTATGAATTCAACACAATAATGATAAATCATTTAGAATAAACACTGCAACATCCCGTAAAAGTTTAGAGTTATGGCAGTGTTCCTGTGAACTGAAGGTGTCTGAGTGCAGAGCAGATCTTCTCCAGCAGGTGGCGCTACAGACACACACTTCAGATCTGCTCATGCCTGTCGGAGTCACTCAGATGAAGCTCAGAACAGAAATCATGTTTAGAGCAGAATCATGTGTTTGTTTGTGTGTTTGTGTTTCTCTCTCCTTGACCTCTTCAGGCATTATGAATATGAGCCCTTAACAAACCTCCGGTGTCCATGGATACCTGTGAGAGAAAACGATTCTGCTGGTTAAAGCCCGTGTGACCGGCGAGAGCAGAAAGGGTTTCCAGCATGTGTGTGTGGTGTGGAGAGTGTTTCACACGGACACGAGACGAAGGCCACGGGTTGCTAAGCAACAGTCAGTGTGATGGAAAGCAGGACACTGAGAGAAGTTCATCTTCAGATACAACACACACACATTGATGTGAGGAAACGAGACGCTCGAGAATCATGTGGTCAGAGTTAAAGAGAGTTTATGACACCTGAAGCAGCAGGTATCCTCATGTTTTATATATAATCACAGTTCAGTCTCAGTCTTTCCCAGCTGAACTTCCTCAGAACGTTCTGGCAGCGTTCTTTCAACGTTATGAACAAACGTTCTTCCATTAGTGTTCATTATCATCTGATCTTTAATGATGTTCTCAGAACGTTAGAACAACATCTTTCGTCACGACTTGTTGCAGAACGATCGGAGAACATTCAAAAGTAATATTCCCATTATTTTCGTAGAATGATACGATGAACATTCACATGACCAAGAAAAAACATTTCAAAAATGGGACGGTTTTTATATCTTTATGGGAAATGTCCTTACACTCTAAAACATGCTGGGTTGTTTCAACCCAAATTTGGGTCAAATATGGACAAACCATATTTGACCCAAATTTGGGTTGAAACAACCCAGTACTTTTTGCAAGTTGGGTTACCCAGCATGCATTACAGTGTAAATAACATGTTTTTATATTTAAAATCATAAAGTTGACAATTTGGCAGACATCACACTCATTCCATGCCGTTGATGTTTATTTAATTTACATGCAAGTCTGACAGATTTTTATACAATTTTGCATATTAGGACTAATTTAGAACTCTGACAGTTCATCAGTTTTCATCAGTAAATCATGAGCATTTAGTTCAATTCTAAACTATTACTGTGAACAAATGCTGGGTTAAAAACCAGCGGTTGGGTTAAATGTTTGCCCCGCATGCTGGGTAGTTTTATTTAACTCAACTACTGATTAAAAAATACTGTATGTCTGGATTAAAATGAACCCAAAATATGTTGGAAATTAAAAATCAGACACATAATCACTAGAGACAACAATAATGATCAAACGTTGAACATTTATTAATAACTTGTTTAATACATGTTTATCGTTTTATTATTATTCATTAAACTTATTAATAAATGTTCATTTCCAACATATTTTGGGTTCATTTTAAGCAGCAATACAGTCATTTGTAAACATTACTCGAGTTAAATTAAACTATCCAGCAGGTCGATCAAACATTTAACCCAACTGTTGGGTTTGTCCATTTTCAATCCACCCTGGGTTGTTTTTAACCCTGCATTGAATGAATAGACAGTAAAATCTGATGTGAAGAAGAAAATGATCACACACAGATCTGAACATTAAAATAAAAAACTCAATCAAGAATTGAGAAAGTGAGATTAAGAAAACCTTCTGTTGAGTTCTGATGAATTACAACCACGTTTTGGCATCAAAAGTGACCCGATTTACCCAAAGTTCACGATGCGTTCTTGTATTTTTTGTCATGCGGCAAATGAATGTCATTTTCTGAGTCATGAAGATGACAAACACTCAGAGAATGTCAAACATCTCCAACTCTGCCACATTTATTCATGAGTTATAAATGAGAGTTTTGGCCTGTGTTCATGAACGTTCACACTTAAATATTAAGGTTTATTTTCACAGTGTGATCATACAAGAACCATTTTTGGTTCCCCAAAGAACCTTTCAGTGATCAGTTCTCAAAAGATCCATTGTTCTTCTTGATAATCTAAAGAACCTTCTCCACTGTTAAGAACCTTTTGAGCAATGGAAAGACTCCATGGGTGTTCTTCATGGACCCGTCGATGCCAACGAGGAGCAGTGATTGTCATCAGACAATAGCGGGAGATCATCTGCGATCGCACTGAATAATTCATGCATGTGGGAGGAAGCGCTGAAGGAGACGAAGGTGTGATTCCTGCTGTTCTGTGAGAACGAGCCCTGGCCTCACAAACACACACTCACACACAGCCTGCCTGTGAACACAGAACCAGAACTATAACAATAAATATATAATATATAGTTTTTGTGTTACTCTGATCCTGGGTCAGACGTAACAACCCAGTGTTTGGGTAGTTTTTGCGTTACTCTGATCCTGGGTCAGACGTAACAACCCAGTGTTTGGGTAGTTTTTGCGTTACTCTGATCCTGGGTCAGACGTAACAACCCAGTGTTTGGGTAGTTTTTGTGTTACTCAGATCCTGGGTCAGACGTAACAACCCAGTGTTTGGGTAGTTTTTGTGTTACTCAGATCCTGGGTCAGACGTAACAACCCAGTGTTTGGGTAGTTTTTGTGTTACTCAGATCCTGGGTCAGACGTAACAACCCAGTGTTTGGGTAGTTTTTGTGTTACACAGATCCTGGGTCAGACGTAACAACCCAGCGTTTGGGTAGTTTTTGTGTTACACAGATCCTGGGTCAGGCGTAACAACCCAGTGTTTGGGTAGTTTTTGTGTTACACAGATCCTGGGTCAGACGTAACAACCCAGTGTTTGGGTAGTTTTTGTGTTACTCAGATCCTGGGTCAGATGTAACAACCCAGTGTTTGGGTAGTTTTTGTGTTACTCAGATCCTGGGTCAGGCGTAACAACCCAGTGTTTGGGTAGTTTTTGTGTTACTCAGATCCTGGGTCAGACGTAACAACCCAGTGTTTGGGTAGTTTTTGTGTTACTCAGATCCTGGGTCAGACGTAACAACCCAGTGTTTGGGTAGTTTTTGCGTTACTCTGATCCTGGGTCAGACGTAACAACCCAGTGTTTGGGTAGTTTTTGTGTTACTCAGATCCTGGGTCAGACGTAACAACCCAGTGTTTGGGTAGTTTTTGCGTTACTCTGATCCTGGGTCAGACGTAACAACCCAGTGTTTGGGTAGTTTTTGCGTTACTCTGATCCTGGGTCAGACGTAACAACCCAGTGTTTGGGTAGTTTTTGCGTTACTCTGATCCTGGGTCAGACGTAACAACCCAGTGTTTGGGTAGTTTTTGTGTTACTCAGATCCTGGGTCAGACGTAACAACCCAGTGTTTGGGTAGTTTTTTGTGTCACTCAGATCCTGGGTCAGACGTAACAACCCAGTGTTTGGGTAGTTTTTGCGTTACTCTGATCCTGGGTCAGACGTAACAACCCAGTGTTTGGGTAGTTTTTGTGTTACTCAGATCCTGGGTCAGACGTAACAACCCAGTGTTTGGGTAGTTTTTGTGTTACTCAGATCCTGGGTCAGACGTAACAACCCAGTGTTTGGGTAGTTTTTGTGTTACTCAGATCCTGGGTCAGACGTAACAACCCAGTGTTTGGGTAGTTTTTGTGTTACTCAGATCCTGGGTCAGACGTAACAACCCAGTGTTTGGGTAGTTTTTGTGTTACTCAGATCCTGGGTCAGATGTAACAACCCAGTGTTTGGGTAGTTTTTGTGTTACTCAGATCCTGGGTCAGACGTAACAACCCAGTGTTTGGGTAGTTTTTGTGTTACTCAGATCCTGGGTCAGACGTAACAACCCAGTGTTTGGGTAGTTTTTGTGTTACTCAGATCCTGGGTCAGATGTAACAACCCAGTGTTTGGGTAGTTTTTGTGTTACTCAGATCCTGGGTCAGATGTAACAACCCAGTGTTTGGGTAGTTTTTGTGTTACTCAGATCCTGGGTCAGACGTAACAACCCAGTGTTTGGGTAGTTTTTGTGTTACTCAGATCCTGGGTCAGACGTAACAACCCAGTGTTTGGGTAGTTTTTGTGTTACTCAGATCCTGGGTCAGACGTAACAACCCAGTGTTTGGGTAGTTTTTGTGTTACTCAGATCCTGGGTCAGATGTAACAACCCAGTGTTTGGGTAGTTTTTGTGTTACTCAGATCCTGGGTCAGATGTAACAACCCAGTGTTTGGGTAGTTTTTGTGTTACTCAGATCCTGGGTCAGACGTAACAACCCAGTGTTTGGGTAGTTTTTGTGTTACTCAGATCCTGGGTCAGATGTAACAACCCAGTGTTTGGGTAGTTTTTGTGTTACTCAGATCCTGGGTCAGACGTAACAACCCAGTGTTTGGGTAGTTTTTGTGTTACTCAGATCCTGGGTCAGACGTAACAACCCAGTGTTTGGGTAGTTTTTGTGTTACTCAGATCCTGGGTCAGACGTAACAACCCAGTGTTTGGGTAGTTTTTGTGTTACTCAGATCCTGGGTCAGACGTAACAACCCAGTGTTTGGGTAGTTTTTGTGTTACTCAGATCCTGGGTCAGACGTAACAACCCAGTGTTTGGGTAGTTTTTGTGTTACTCAGATCCTGGGTCAGACGTAACAACCCAGTGTTTGGGTAGTTTTTGTGTTACTCAGATCCTGGGTCAGACGTAACAACCCAGTGTTTGGGTAGTTTTTGTGTTACTCAGATCCTGGGTCAGACGTAACAACCCAGTGTTTGGGTAGTTTTTGTGTTACTCAGATCCTGGGTCAGACGTAACAACCCAGTGTTTGGGTAGTTTTTGTGTTACTCAGATCCTGGGTCAGACGTAACAACCCAGTGTTTGGGTAGTTTTTGTGTTACTCAGATCCTGGGTCAGACGTAACAACCCAGTGTTTGGGTAGTTTTTGTGTTACTCAGATCCTGGGTCAGACGTAACAACCCAGTGTTTGGGTAGTTTTTGTGTTACTCAGATCCTGGGTCAGACGTAACAACCCAGTGTTTGGGTAGTTTTTGTGTTACTCAGATCCTGGGTCAGACGTAACAACCCAGTGTTTGGGTAGTTTTTGTGTTACTCAGATCCTGGGTCAGACGTAACAACCCAGTGTTTGGGTAGTTTTTGTGTTACTCAGATCCTGGGTCAGACGTAACAACCCAGTGTTTGGGTAGTTTTTGTGTTACTCAGATCCTGGGTCAGATGTAACAACCCAGTGTTTGGGTAGTTTTTGTGTTACTCAGATCCTGGGTCAGACGTAACAACCCAGTGTTTGGGTAGTTTTTGTGTTACTCAGATCCTGGGTCAGACGTAACACAAAGTTCGCTGAACACAAAATATTCTTTGAAAATATGGGAAACCAAACAGTTTCATTTCTGGGTGACTATCCCTTTAAGACGTTTGTGATGTCATCACATGATGTGTTAGTGCAGTCCCTGCGGTTAAATGCTTTTAAATGGTTTTACATATTGTAATTTTACTGTTGTTCTGTAAAATAAAATTAGGGCATTATTATTATTATTATATACTCAATTTTCTTATTAGTATTACTTTTGTTATTCTAGATATGATGATTTGTTTAATCTTTATACTTTAGTAATAATTATTATTTATTAAACACGTATTTCTTTTAAAATGGCATTATCATTGCAATTTATTTTTAAATTTAAATTTATTTTCAACTTTATTTGTTTTTCCAGCTCATTTGACTGTTTTAATGAAAAAATGCATGTACAGATAATATCACATAATTTTATCTGAAGTTTTGCTCACTGTACAGTATTTGAGCGCATTGGCTCCTGTGCGCGCGCCCGCTGTGTCTTTGGTCCCTCCCATCATCATCATCATCATCATCCGTGAGCGCGCGCTGAACTCGCTCTTAAGCGCTGAAGATTCCCTCACGCGCACAGTCGAGACTGAACCTGAGCCCTCGAGACACACACACACACACACACACTGACGAGCGGCATCGATCGATTATCAGGACTGTGATCGATCCCTCAGAGGAATAAAACACATTCACACCGGATTTAGTTCATCTGTTTCTGCGAGAATTCAACAGGTGAGTAACTCTAAACTGATCCATTCGACAATATGTTCAATATCAGCCACGAACTCGATTTACAGAGAGCCGTTTGATTCTGTTCATCCTCTGATTATTATTATGATTCTATTTATTTCCCGTTCTATTCTATTTACAATCGTTCTATTTATTTTATTCTACAGTTGTTATGTATACACGAATAATCTGGTTTAGATAATGACTCAATCAGGTACAGTTGAGCGTTACTGTTATATAATGAATATGAAGCTGAATCACATTCATCAGTGAGTCATGAATCATGAATCATGAATCATATTCACGTTTGACTCGCAGGAAACTTTTATGCGTCCACAGATTCACTTCTGAAAATCAGACATTAATCTAGTTTAATCAGAGACTTTAAAATGGTTGATTTTAATTGGATGTCTGGAAGAATAAAATAATGATTATAGAATTATTATTAATAATAATAATAATAATAATAATACGTGTTTGTTTGATCTTAAATATTTTCTTGCTTTCTCAGGTCTCGATGTGCAGCATGGAGCCGATTCTAACTGGATTTCGAAGCACACTAAAGGTGAGAGCAGTACATGTTTCTCTACATTATATTGTGTTTCAGAGGTTCTTGTTCTTGTCGTTTATCAGACACACATCTGTGTTTGAGAGGACTCGATCAGATCGGGTCTGTGCTGCCATCTGATTGGTCGACACAAGCGCTGCTGTAAAGTTATTGGAGGTCAGCTCGGGTTCGCCCACGCAATTCACGCTGGCACGGAACAAGAAGACCATATATGGTCGTGCGCCTCCATTGGTGGAGCGGCTCTCACAGGCAGATAATTAGCTGTAGTGATGATGTCATGCTTAAGGGCGTGTCCTCTGGGTTTTTCCTGCTCGTGCCGGTCTGAACTCAACAAAGAGTTTCACTGCTGTGTGTGTGTGTGTGTGTGTGTGAGTAAAATATCATGTTAAGCTGTTCACTGTCACCCCTTTTCTTAGCATAGATCAAGAATGATTTGGAAAACAAATCTTGTTGGTTTCTTTTAAAAGAAGTCACCTTTGTGAAAGCACTTCAAATTGAAAGTGTTAAAAGTTATAAAAGTTTAAGAATAGTGCAAGTAACATGCATCGTTCAATCACATAACTTTTTTGAAGTAGCGAGTAATTAACTCACTGAACTAAACATTTTATATGTGACACATATATAGTTTTATATAGTAAAAATAGTTTTTACAAAATAATTGGTGCTGAAGAAAATCAAAGCCAAATTTGAAGTTGATATCACAAAAACATTTTTCAGGCGCTTTACCACCGATGTCCAGCGGTGAAATGATTTCGACAGATTCTCCAGTCACTGATAAATACCTTCGATTGAGGATCACGAGGCTCATGAATTTAAAATGATAGTGTCCCTTCAGCAGGATCAAACGGGTGTTTTGTGTCCTCAGCGTCAGGCGGCGTTCGAGATGTACGAGGACCCCATGTCTCTGTTCTCGGGCGTGTTTGCGGTGGAGGAGGAGCAGGCGGCGCAGGAGGTCCCGTCCGGCCTCGACTGCTTTCCTCAGGGTAAATAACATGCATTACTGACCAACACGTCCTGTACCTTCAGCGCAGATCTCCAACGGTCCCGCGTGTGTGTGTGTGTTTCAGACGCTGGCGTGTGTTCGGTGCCTCTGCTGACTCCCTGCAGTAAAGCCGTGGTCAGTCAGGCGCTGAAGGACAGCTTCAACGGCTTCTCTAAGGTCCAGCGCATCTGCGGCATCTCCAGCAGTGAGTCTCCGTCCTTCTCCTGGACACTGTGTTCGTTTGAGGACGGACGTGTTTGTAATCTTCTCTGTCCCGTAGACCCGCATAAGTGGACCAAGCAGCACGTGTCGCAGTGGCTGTACTGGGCGTCCGGAGAGTTCAGCCTGACCAACATCAACTTCTTTAAGTTTGACATGAGCGGACGAGAGCTGTGTGACCTGGGAAAGGACGGATTCCTGGATCTGGCTCCGGATTTCGTGGGGGATATTCTGTGGGAACATCTGGAGCAGATGATGAGAGGTAATGGAGTGTTCTCCTGTCCGACGCTGACTGTGGTGTAACGCTCAAGCTGACCTTTGACCTGATGTGCTCTTCCACAGCCTGTCAGGAGGGAGACGAGGGGAAAGTCTTGAGTCGGCCGTCCGAGTGCGGCTGGACGAGCGGTAAGTGCTGCGTTCACTGCGTCTCTGTGTCGGTGCGTTTACATGAACTGATTTCCGTCGGTCCAAATGAATCATCAGCACCATCCTGTAATCGGACTGATGTGTGCTTGTGTCTGAAGGTCTCCGTCTGGAGGAATGTTCTCTGAAGGTTCCTGATCATCGCAGCAGTCTCCTCCGAGAGCTCTTCGAGATTTCGGATGATTCGGCCCAGTTGGCATTGGGTCAGGAGCTCTCCATGTATCCCAAACCTCAGCTCAGCACCGTCAGCGTCAGCTACATGAGTCCGGAGTTCTCCGGCGCTAAAGCGGGTCAGCGTCTCAACACAGCAGGTCAGAGTTCACGCGTCCGTCAGCAGTGCTGGGGAGAAGGCGTCACATGTAACATGTCTTACAGATTACTGTTGTATTACAAGTAGCGCGCATTATACCATCCGATTACTTTTTACGAGATTAGTAACGAGATTACTTTTGTAAGAAATGAGTAAAGTAATACATTATAAGTAACATGCATTACTTTTTGAAGAAACAAAGTAACGTGTGTTACATAAACGGGTCACTTTTTCTGATGTTACAGTAAAGAAGCGCATTACAGGTAACGTGCATTAAGTAGTAAAGTTCAATAAAGAGCTGTACAGTAGCTAATATATCCCATAATGCTACAGTGTGAAATCTAGGCATTCGTTAAGAAAAGAACACCTGCAGGAATGAGAGAAAGTAACGCATTACTTTGCATAAAAAGTAACATAATATTTTACTTCTTTACAGAGTAACACAACACTGTAATACTTTATGTTTGAAGTATCTGTCCCAGCACGGCTCGTCACAGCGAGTTGCCGTCAGAGTGTTTGTAGTGACCAGCCGCTCGGTTTCTCTGCAGTGTCGTCACGCGAGCAGACGTCGGTGGAGAGCGCGGAGAGCGCGGACGGCTCCGAGAGCGTCCTGCGCTCCTGGGGAAGCCATTCGTCCCTGGCGGACGCCCAGCGCGTCCCGTCCTACGACAGCTTCGAGGAGGAGTTCGCGGCGGCTCCGCTGGGTCTGGGCAAACAGGGCCTGTCCTTCAAAGACTACGTCCAGGAGAGGAACGAGCCGCTGGAGCAGGGCAAACCCGTCATCCCCGCCGCGGTGCTCGCTGGCTTCACCGGTGCGTTTCATGAGGAATAGTTGCTGGTTTTCATTGAAGTCCCCATTCTCACAATGAGAAATGAAAGTCTGTTGTAAGTTCCGCTTCATGCCGACTTTAACAGCGAGTCTTTGGTGCTCAACAGGAAGTGGCCCCATTCAGCTGTGGCAGTTCCTCCTGGAGCTGCTGACCGACACGACCTGTCAGAGCATCATCAGCTGGACGGGCGACGGCTGGGAGTTCAAGCTCACCGACCCCGACGAGGCGAGTGATTTGATGATAATGCTAAGATTATGAATGTGTAAAATATTCAGTGTCGCACTGTTAGATGTATTTTATTCATTTATATTCATCAAATGTGCAAATTATTTATTTATTTATTTCAATAACATTTTATTTATTTGAATCTTTTTAAGCG
>CM074289.1:250000-270000 GCA_037194245.1 Opsariichthys bidens
AAAAAATGCAAAAACAATTCAACAAAAAACAATATATTTACTTTGTATTTTGTGCAAAATAATCATCTGTGATGAACGGATTAGGTCAAAAGTAATCTAAAAGTAATCTAAAAGTAATCCCATTTAGGTCTGTTACAATTATCGATGATCATGTGATCGTGATTATTGATCCAGTCGCAATTATTTGAGAGGACGACAATAATTGTGCAGTTTATATTATCTTGCCTGTCGTATTAGAATAATATTAATAATGTAAAGAAATGAGTAAGTTCTCAAATAAGAAACCAGTGAAATATTAACATAATAAAATCTCCTAGTATCACCTGCATCAGTTTCAGTTTTATAAGTTAATGTCGTAGTTCCTGTTTCTGTAATGGATGGTTTTGGCGCCACCAGGCGTCCGATCTGAGAAACACACTCACTCGAGAATTAAAAACATCATGTTTATTGAATGTTGCCGTGGAAACGGAGCTCATGTGTAGAGGTTACTCTGAAGCTCAGCGACGCGCGTGATCTTCTGCAGCACTTCTGCGCCGGGACTCTGATTCAGCTGGAAACACACAGAGATTCAGAGATTCGGTCACGAGTGATTCGACTCAGTGAAGCTCAGAGACGCGTCACACTCACCTTCAGCACGGCGCTGACCGCCGCGGCGTACGCCCGCATGGTCAGAGAGTCCGGCAGCAGGACGTCACTGTAGCACTGATAGAGGACGGCCGGGATCCGCTGGACCTGACAGTGGCTCAGTACTACACACACACACACACACACATCAGTATCACACACACACACAGACACACATCAGTATCACACACACACACATCAGTATCACACACACACACACACACATCAGTATCACACACACACACATCAGTATCACACACACACACATCAGTATCACACACACACACACACATCAGCATCACACACACACATCAGCATCACACACACACACACACACACACATCAGCATCACACACACACACACACACACACACACACACACACACACACACACACCAGTATCACACACACACACACCAGCATCACACACACACACACCAGCATCACACACACATCAGCATCACACACACACACACACACACACACACACACATCAGTATCACACACACACACAGACACACATCAGTATCACACACACACACATCAGTATCACACACACACACATCAGTATCACACACACACACACACACACACACCAGTATCACACACACACACCCACGGGTCAGGACGGGTCAGTGTTTCAGGGCGGCAGTACCTGCTGCTGCCAGTCCACAGCTGATGTTGGGCGGCTCCAGCGGCGGACAGGCGACGGCGCGCGTGTGTGTGTGCTGCTCTTCAGGCAGCGCAGGAAGGGTGTGCTGCTCCCGCTCGGGTAGTCTGAAGTTTTATATTCAGCCGCAGTGCAGTCGGAGAGAACCGTCACACTCACACCTCTCACCTGAACACAGCCCAACACCTGCACACACACACACACACGAGTGACATGTTCTAACAGCCGTACAGTGCTCCATGTGTGTGAGTGTGTGAGAGTGAGAGTGTGTGTGAGTGAGTGAGAGTGTGTGTGAGTATGAGTGAGAGTGTGTGAGTGAGAGTGTGTGTGAGTGTGTGTGTGTGAGTGAGAGTGTGTGTGTGAGTGTGTGTGTGAGTGTGAGTGTGTGTGAGAGAGAGTGTGTGTGTGAGTGTGAGTGTGTGTGAGAGAGTGTGTGTGTGAGTGTGTGTGTGTGAGTGTGTGTGAGAGTGTGTGTGTATGAGTGTGAGTGTGTGAGTGAGAGTGTGAGAGTGAGAGTGTGAGAGTGAGAGTGTGAGAGAGAGTGTGTGTGTGAGTGTGTGTGTGAGTGTGAGTGTGTGTGAGAGAGAGTGTGTGTGTGAGTGTGAGTGAGAGAGTGTGTGTGTGAGTGTGTGTGTGTGAGTGTGAGTGTGTGTGAGAGAGAGTGTGTGTGTGAGTGTGAGTGAGAGAGAGTGTGTGTGTGAGTGTGTGTGAGAGTGTGTGTGTATGAGTGTGAGTGTGTGAGTGAGAGTGTGAGAGTGAGAGTGTGAGTGTGAGAGTGAGAGTGTGTGTGAGAGAGAGTGTGTGTGTGAGAGAGAGTGTGTGTGTGAGTGTGTGTGTGTGTGTGAGCTTCACCTTCTCCGTCCACTGGAACAGCTGATCTTCAGCGATGTAACAGGAGCACTGGCATATCAGCACCTGCACACACACACACACACACACACACACACACACGCATCAGTTCATGTGTGTCAGTGTGAACTCACACACCGCCTTCTGGAAACGTAGAACACATTTTTACTCACATTTAAACTACAATCGTGTTCTGTGTGAAGCGGCCGCGAGCGGAGCTGGGAGGAAACCATGTCATCTGGATTAGGCAAGTATTTATTTGAATAATTAATCATATTATTATAAATTAATATTATATATAATAAGTAATGTTATTGTGTTTTAAAATGCTCAAAATAAGATTAGTTGCATTATTGATTACATATTATTCACACAGAAAATTATTCATAAATGATTCCCTAATTTCTCTTCACAATGACATGCAGTTAAAATACATTTTTAGTAAGTTTTTTAAAAATATATATATTTTATAATATATATTATAATAAATGACTAGTCTTTTTTAATAAATAATAAATCTATTTGTAGACTAGATACACTTCATGTATTAAAGAAATACAACATAGTATGTTGTACAAAATAATCCTATTCAGATCTGTGATGAACGGATTAGGTCAAAAGTAATCTAAAAGTAATCTAAAAGTAATCCCATTTAGGTCTGTTACAATTATTGATGATCATGTGATCGTGATTATTGATCCGGTCGCAATTATTTGAGAGGACGACAATAATCGTGCAGTTTATATTATCTTGCCTGTCGTATCAGAATAATTAAAGAGATATGAGCAAGTTTCACATCATTAAAGCCTATTTTTATTCTAAATTATTACTGTTATATTCCACACGCCTGCAGATCTGCGCGCACTGAGCTGTGACTGTCGTATTCCTCATTTGCTGAATGAATAAAGGCAAGTGAAACGACAGAATAAAGTCTTTGGCGAAACATTCATGATGTTGAGGCTTTGACTGATTCTCCGTGTAATCGATCAGATTACATGGAATGGATTGTGGTCACGTGACTTGTGGTCAGTAGCACGGAGGCTGTTGGAGCGCGCGGACGGACCTCACCTGGTTCTGCCTGTACAGGACGCAGGACGGCTCTCCGGGGACCGGAGTGCTGTCCGTCCGGCCGGATCCGCGGCTCCGCTCGTTCCACAGGGAAACCCAGCCGACGGCCGGCCAGCCTCCGGCGCTCAACACGTACGCGGAGACGAACCCTGGGAAAACAGGAGAGCTGCACTCAGACGGGTTCTGCAGGATCTACGGCCGAAGCGTGACGTTTCTCACCGGTGGCGTTCGGACCCACGGCGATGATCAGATCCGAACACGGCAGAGTCCCGCCGTCCGTCGGCGAGAGCCAGCGCACCTCCACTGACCTGCAAAACATGCTTTTCTCAGTCATGATGAGGGGAAATAATGACATAAAAGTTGTAATTATGACATAGACAGTCATTTAAAAACCTTTTCATGTCATAATTGTGAATTATTGCTATCAGAACTATCATAATCATCACATCATTTCAACTTTTTGTCATAATTAAGTAAAAAAAAAACATTCCCACCACATAATCATAAAAAACATCCTTTCGTAAACCATTATTATGACATAAAAGTAGAAATTGACATATTAAGATGAAATAGTGACATAAAAGTTGTAATTATGACTTAGAATGTCATTTTTGTTTCATAATTTAAATGTCATTTTCATGACTTCATAACTAAAATCAACTAAATTCACTCGCAAAACTGACGAAATAAAACTTTGCCTGAAATGTCACGGACTGACAGTTTATGACTAACATTTGAAATAAATATAATCATTGATTCACCTCTTCTCCTCGATTTCCCGCCGGATCTGTTCATCTTCCTCGTTTTGCTGCGTCATATCATCATACTCATCCTCTTCCACCGCTCTGGAGAACACCGACAAAACTTCGCCGAAAAATGTTGCCATTTTACAGGATTGATGAGAATAATTCACGAGAGCGACTCAAACCCGCTGCGTAACGATCGAGGCTCCGGTGCACCGGAAGTAATGACTGTAGTTTTGCGACAAAAGACTTTTATTTTGTTTTCAGGAGGTTTTTTTTTTTTTTTTTTTTAATTTTATTAATGTGACATGACACATTTATAACATATGATTCGTGTACACCCATTTTCAACAGAACACACACACACACACACGACCAAAAAAAAAGAAGAAGAAAGACCAATAACTTCCATCCGGGATTGTTTTTTTCTGCTAACGACAGAAAATAAGAATAAGATAAATAGGGGGAGAAAAAAAAGAAAATGAATAGACATCAATAATAGCATTAAAGAAGTTTTGAAACTGAAGTGTGAAATCTTGTGAAAGTTTGTCACTAAATGAATGATTGTGTTTTGACACTGAACTGCGGGGTTGGTTTGGGTCAGGAGGTCAAACACCCCATAACAGTCTCACTCCAAAATAAACTCAAACGTTGCCGCCCCGTTAAAGCATTTACTTTATGTTTCATCTTCAGTCACCAGAGAATAATGAGGATTATTGTCTGAAGCTCTTGCTGAGAGAAAGTGTATCTCATGAGTGTTTTGGGAAAGTGTCCCGGTCCGAGCTCGACCAAATCAAACCTTGACGAAGATGAGTGTCTGTGTGTGTTTCTGTCACAGGACGTTCTGCCAACATGAGATTCTGTGGACAACTGAAGTGAAATGAGAGTCCTCAAAGTCAGATCAGTGACCTCAGCGGGTCACTTTGTGCCTTAAACCAGGATTTGACTGACATCCTGATAATCAGTGGAGATGTTCTTCTGACTAAAAGGCCTTATGTGGAAATTGTCTAAGTTTATCTGCGTCTTAACCCATCAGAATCGTTCAACCGGAGTCAGGGTTTGGGTTAGAATGGCCTACAAACTCCTCTTTGGATCTGAATCTTTTTATGATGAAACTGCAAACTGTTCTTCAGTAAAAATGTTCTTCATTTGATTGCATCTCTGTCTCCTGGTCTTTATTCATCATATCTGGTCCTTGGGTCTTGACTTTTCCCCGACACCTTGCGATCCCGACCCTTCTCAAGCATTCCAGACATCTGGGATCTTCAGCTGGGAAACACACGAACAAGAAGAACGAGGCGTTTTGTATTAAAATCGCTCGACATGAGACCGTGATGCACCAGTTAAACTGCAGATATGGTGAATTCAGTGAATTTTTTCCATTCGGCTTCATCTATCGCTGTACATTATCTGAAGTCGGAACATTGATATTGAGCCTGTGAACGTCAATAAATAAATATGGGTGGATAGATAGATGGACAGAGCGATGACCAGGGTCGGGGAGTAACGAAACACAAGTGACTCAGTGACGTATTTAAAACACAAAATGTGAGTGACTGTGTTTGATTTGAAATGGCTGGTAATCAGATTACAGTTCCATCTGAAAAGTGTTTTAGATTACCAAAGTGATTACTTTGAGTTTTAATGTCATTTAAACATTAATGTAAACTTCATTCTCGAGCTACATAAGTTTCATACCCTTGCAGAGAATCCAACATTTCAATCATTTTAACAAAATAAGGATGCAAAAATTGCATGTTGTTTTTATTGAGTATGGTCCTGAATAAGCTATTTCACATGACAGATGTTTACATGCTCCAAAAGACATTCAAAAACGTACACACCCCTGAATCTTCCCCGTCCCGTCATTCCCGTCATCCTCAACTGTTCGTGTCCCTTAGAATTGTAAAAGACAAAAAAGCCTTTCCCCCCCCTCAGAATTGTGAGATTTAAATTCACAATTGCAAGTTATAGAGTCAGAATTGCATGACAAAAACGAGTTTTTCTTCTTGAAATTGCGAGTTTATCTCACAATTCTGACTTTTGTTTTTCTCAAAATTGCGTCTCACAATTTTCTGACTTTTCTCAATATTATGAGTTTATATCTGAACTTTGACTTTATTTCTCACAATTGCAGCTTCATATCACCCAGTTCTGAGAAAAAGTCAGAACTTTGAGAAAACCCGCAATTACATGAAGTACATGCATCGGTATTCCAAAGTATTCTAAAGTATTTAGATTTAGTTACAAAACTTTTTAAAGCATGTATTGTGTAATCTGTAGTGAAACACATTTTAGAAGAAACCTGCCCTGCAGACACACACTTTCATTGTGGTTCTGTGGGTTTGCAGATGTTTAAGGAAATTGACAGGATATCTTTCACTCATGCTTTTCATAAATAAAGCTGGCCTCTTTCCACATGTAAAGGCGTGAACCTGATGATTATATCGCCATTACCAGCGAAACATGTCAGTATTACTAAACCCGAGAAATGGGTTTTATCATCAGAATGTCTCTTTCATCAAAGTGTGAACGCCTTTTTGTTAAGATTATACTTTTACTACACTCTCTGATCTGAGATCAGTGGTAAATGACACTCGGTGCATTAGATCTGATCTGAGACCAGTAGCGCGCGTTCGCTGCGTCAGAGCTGACGTCACGGATCCTGATCTGAGATCAGCGGGAAACTCCGTCGGTCTGATGCTGTAAACAAACACTGAGGCTCCGGTACTCGGACGATATTTATGAAATCTAAAGCATGGAAATAAGGCTCCCGATTTCCACACACAGTTATGTTTCGTTGTGCTGGTCTGCGGTGTTTATTATCGCGGGTAAGTTCTGTTTGAATCCTCTGAGGCGTTTTGACGTCATCTGTGAGCGTTAGCGGAGCTTCGTGCTAACCTGCTAGCTTCACTGAACGTTATGAATAATCTGCTGATTTTATGTGTCTGTCGCGTGAAGTGAGTCTACACAGAACCGCTCTCGTTTAGTATTCGGTTAATGTTCTGAAGCAGATCGTTTAAGTTCATCCAGTGCGCGTGTGTTGAACGTGTGCCTCAGATCAGGAAGTTTAGCTCGTATTGTTCTGTTAGCACATTAGCCTCCCTCTTCAGTACATTGTCAGATTGACTCACGAAAACGTTCATTAATCAATTAATAACGTGCTCTCGTCACGTTTTAGGGTTCATTTGATCAAACCTGAATGAACAGCTTGAGTTTCTTCTAATAAACTGAACAATAAAGACTCCAGTCATGAGCATCTGAATTAATTATTGTTTTATTTCATGTATATTAATGAGCAGGGGCTGTAAATCCTTAAATGACACCATTGACATGGTCTGTTTTATAGTTAAACATTTAAGTACTAAAGTATCCCATGATAATATGATTGTGGATGGTATTGTTTGAAGAAGTAAAGCCTGTATTACTATGGTAATCATTCAGAGACTGATATATAAGTATATTAAAGCATGCTCGAAGGGCTGAACGTTCACAAACTTGCGATTCAGTTCATTTGGATGTAAATCGGGTACAATACATGTCTATTTCTGTTTAAACATGTACAGGACATTTTTATTATACTAATATCATTATAATAACTTTTTAATGTACTCCAATTCGGTTGTTAAACTCTAAACACTTTTAACCATGAAAATATGTGTAACTTCGTGTGCTGATAACATGATTAAACCACAGTCATTTTGCAGTATTTTTGTGGATGGAGACCGACTGCCGTGTGACTGTGTTTCAGGCGTGTCGGCGATAGACGTGTTCACTCCAGCCGAGATGTTTGTGGAGAACGGGACCACGGCGACTCTGGCGTGTAGCTTCAAGTCTAAAGAGGTGGTCAGTAGTTCGGCGTCGGTGACGTGGTCTTTCCTGGCGGAGGGAGAGACGGGACAGTCCACTTCAGTGAGAGTCTTTTCATAGATAACGTGTTTGTACGATGTCAGGCGTCATGTGATCATCATGGATGTTGGTCTTCCACAGATCTTTTATTACTCCGGCGGGAAGTCTTATATGGCCTCTGTCCCGCAGTTTAAGTCCCGTGTGGAATGGGCCGGAGACATGAACAAGAAGGACGCGTCGATCCGTGTGATCCAGATGCAGTTCAAGGACAACGGGACGTTCAGCTGCGACGTGAAGAATCCTCCGGACATCACCGGACAGAGTTCCATCACTAAAGTCAGAGTGGTCATGAAAGGTGAGCGGAGCAAATGTTGGGCGGGGCTTGAATTGGAATATGAAACGGTTGTGGTTTGCTATTGGTGGATGTCATGTGAGTGACAGGTGGCCCCGCCCTCATCAGAGAGAGAGGATATTCTGATTCAACATCATGACTTTAACACAATAATGATGAATAAACACTGCAAAAGAATAGTTTGGATCAGTCGTGGCGCTGACGGTCTTCCTCTGTGTTCAGAGTCTCTTCCTCAGACCAGCACGGCTGTGATCGTGGGCGGCGTGATCGGAGCCGTGATCGGCATCATCATCATCTCTGTGGTCACGTACCTGATCATCCGGCGACAGGAGCCCAGTCATGACTACGAAGGGTATGTGTGTTGGTGACACTCCGTGATCGTTGGTGGTTTCGGTGTGGGTGAACCGGTTAACTGTGGTGTGTATGCAGCATGACTAAACCGAGTTGAAACCAGATCTCTACTCTAAATGTGTGTCGGACTGATCGTCACGACTGGGTCGGACCGCTCCACGAGTTCAACCCTCGTCAGATGAACCTCACTAACCTCTCGATTCATATTTCACACCCAAATCACAAATGATGTGCTGCTTAAAGAAGTTTAAATTCAACTGAGGACCGTAAAAACATTTCATTTGTTAACATCAGTTAGCTTTTATTAATCTTACTTAAAGTGTTTGTTCACCCAAAACTGAGATTTCAGTCATGAGTTCCTCTTCCTCAGGTGGCTCGTTCATCTTCAGACACAGATGAAGATGTTTTTGATGAGGTTTAGGACTCGTTCATATAATCCACACTTTCAAGGTCCAGAAAGGAAGTAAAGACATGGTTAAAACAGTCCCGTGATGCAGCGGATCGAGAGACCAGAACCCTTTCTGTGCGCAAAAACAACACAAGAATAACCTCTTTATTCAAAAACATCTTCATTTGTGTTCTGAAGATGAGGAACGACACGACGAAGAGGAACTCGTGACAGAAATCTCAGTTTTGTGCGAATGAAATACAATATTAAAATTGGTATTGAAATGTTTTAGTGTCTGTTCTGTTGACATTATTAATTTACGTGAACTAATGATGAGCCGATGTTATCAACTGATGTTAGGAAAGATTAATAAACGGTGTAAGAATGTGTTACTCATTGATAATGCGCTAGCTGATGTTAACTCAGTGTTAGACATCAAATTCACTTTAATGTGAATGTAGTGTTTGTGCTGCTGTTTTGAATTTGATGATTTTTAATAAGATAGATCTTAGTACAGTAATGAAATGAACGAAACTCATCACCTGAGGTTTAATTGAGGTGAAAATAATGTCACGATAGATCCGTTTACACGCACCTGAACGATCCGTTCGTCACGAGGGATTCGATACGTGTCACGATGCAGTAATAAGAATATCTCTCAGAATATATACATCTCTTCCGTCTGTTGTATTTATTGACGTTTTTGAAGATGGAATGAGAACATTAACAGTACCGTATCGTTGTTGCGGTGTCATGTGTTTGTCAGGATGTACACTGCACTGGATTATACGATAATAAAAGGTAATGGTTTCATCTCAAATCAATCGTGTATGGATGCATTGAAAAGCCGTGGAATAAGTGGCATTTGTTTAGTCGTTCTCACTAAAAGCCGCTTGCTAGCAGCTGTTCTTCGCAGAAGTGTGTAGAGAGCTAATGAAATCAATATTTAATGTCCAGTTATTTACTAATGTAGAAAGTACATAACCAGCGAGAACCAACTAGACGCACACCGTCTCTCACGTACATCATCGCCTGTTCGAAATGCATGAAATGGACGAATATGTGAATCGGATTGCGAGATTTTAAACAGAACGATCTGCATCTGAAATGGAACTCGTTTGTATTGATGAAAACGAGAGCGTGTAAACACACCTACTGTGACAATATAGAGTATAGTTCTGTTTCTGCCGATTCGTCCAGTCAGCTTTATTTCCACAGCACTTCACACAACACAGACCGTTGAAATGAACTTCATCAGGTGTGACAAAAGTCATGATTTGTGTGTGAAACATGAGGCGTCTGCGGTGTTGTGCGTGTCACTAACCCCTTCTGTCCGTCATCTCGTGTGTGTGTGTGTGTGTTTTGATCACAGCAGCTGGTGTGTCGCGGTGTTTGTATCATTTTGCTCGTGTCATCTCATTTGTGTTTGCGTCCATCTCTCTGTGTGTGTGTGTGTGTAGCTGCACCTCGTTAGAGAGTGTGAGCTCACAGAACACTCGGGTGGGGAAGAAGGCGGAGTCGAGTAACGACAACTCCCGGTGCTCCAGCCCCTCCGCCCCTGTACAGGTACGACACGCTCACTGTGAGTGTGAGTGTGAGTGTGTGTGTGTGTGTGTGTGTGAGTGTGTGTGTGTGTGGACTGCATGTTTATGGAGTAGAACTGGCCATCAAGAACACCCGTCCACCAAGTCACAGAAACTAGAGCTTAGATCGGACCCAAAAAATTAAGCCCAGCTCGAGCAGGTTGTGTCCGAGCCCGGCCCGGCCCGGCCCGACACATTAACTGCAATTATGAGCCCGAGCCCGATTTACACCCGACCTTTTTTTTTTTTATACGTGGGCCGTTATTTATGTGTTTTTTTCCCTTCCAAATCTTCACTCTCATCCCTTTTTACTTCAAATTTTATTGAGCACAGTTTGTAGGCTATTTGTTATTAGACTTCAGGCGCGTCACGTTTATTTGTAGGCATAAACACACCAACGATTTTAGTTTCTCTTTCTCTGGGCAGTCGGCTACAAAATCAAACCCTGATGTCTCGACCCTGTGGAAGATCAAATTCAGTCTTTAGACCTGAAACAATCTGGCCTGGTTGCGCAATTATCGAAGACGCACTTACGCTACACAATACAGCTGCCCGGCGTGAGGCTGCGAGTGAGGAGACGCAGACGCTGCCAATGACGCGTGACTGCATTGACTATTTTTTTTACTAGTCTAACTTGTTCAAAGTTGTCCGCATTTGTTACTTAGTTGCAGTATTAGTATTTACTTTGCGAATATACATATATATATATAGCTTTCTCCCCACCCAATTGGCCTAAAGTAATGATTTAAAAAAAACAGCAATGCTTGATCAAAGGGCCCGGCCCGAGGATAGTGGCGGGAAATATCGACCAAGTTCGGGCTCGGGCAGAGAATCTGAACTCTCACAGGAACACCTGTTGGCATTGGTGAAAGGCTGATGACGCTCCGTATCTCGCTGACAAAAAAGCGTTATGCCGCTCCTCTCCGTGCCTGCGCACCGACTTTGCCATCTGAGAACGAGGAATGCTTTTATCAGCACTGGATGAAGCTCTTTGTCGGACTCCTAAGAGTAACAAGATCCTCTTGCTTGGGGATTTCAACGGAAGAGAGGGACGGAACAACAGGATTTGGAGAGGAGTACTAGCTAGGCTCCATGCTCGAGCATAACCAACACCATCTTCCAGCAGAAGACCAATATAAGACCCTCGCTCTCAACACGGCCACACGAGTGACTTCATCATTGTGAGATGTGCTTCTCGTCACTCGTGGGCCGGAGCGACCGTCATATGATTGAGGCCACGCTCCACATGAAAGTGCGTCCTGCTTTTCAGCTGCAAAAGCCCAACAAAAAAAAACATGCTAAATTGTAACCGCTTGGGAAACAAGAAGTGAGTTTCAGAATACCTGACCATCAGATCAGTTGGAACACTGCTTGACCATCTGAACACTCAGAATGCCACTGGGAGGAAAGAGCAGAGGGAATTGTGGGCCATTCAGAATTGATCGGTGGCGGAAAAGGAATATGAAATCCAGTCGTTGGCTGATGACATGCATCATTTTTGTAGCTCTGTCAAAACCACCTACAGTCTGAAAACAGCAGATGGTGGAACCCTAGACCAGTACATCACCGATGCCTGGACCGATGAGGACATCCTGCCGCAGTGCACCCAGACAAACACTGTTAATCTATAAGAACGAGGGGGACGAGGCCTTCTGCGTGATAATATGGGCATATCACTCCATTCTGTGTGTGTGTGAGTGTGTGTGTGTGTGTGTGAGAGTGACTGTGAACGTGTGTGTGTGTGAGAGTGACTGTGAACGTGTGTGTGAGTGTGAGTGTGAGTGTGTGTGTGTGTGTGTGTGTGTGTGTGTGTGAGAGTGACTGTGAACGTGTGTGAGTGAGTGTGAACGTGTGTGTGTGTGAGAGTGACTGTGAACGTGTGTGTGTGTGTGAGTGTGAGTGTGAGTGTGTGTGTGTGTGTGTGTGAGAGTGACTGTGAACGTGTGTGTGTGTGTGAGAGTGACTGTGAACGTGTGTGAGTGAGTGTGAGCCTGAGTGTGAGCGAGTGCATGAGCGTGAGTGTGTGTGTGTGTGTGTGTGTGTGTGTGCGTGCGTGTGTGTGAGTGTGTGTGTGTGTGCGCGTGCGAGTGTGAGTGCGTGTGTGTGTGCGTGTGTGTGACTGTGAGTGTGTGTGTGCGTGTGTGTGCGAGTGCGTGTGTGTGAGCGTGCGTGTGTGTGTGTTTGTGAGTGTGTGTGTGTGTGAGCGTGCGTGTGTGTGTGTGTGTTTGTGAGTGTGTGTGTGTGTGAGCGTGCGTGCGTGTGTGTGTGTGTGTTTGTGTGTGTGTGTGTGTGTGTGTGTGTGCGTGTGTGTGTGTGTGTGTGCGTGTGTGTGAGCGTGTGTGTGTGTGTTTGTGAGTGTGTGTGTGTGTGTGAGCGTGTGTGTGTGAGCGTGCGTGCGTGCGTGTGTGTGTGTTTGTGTGTGTGCGTGTGTGTGTGTTTGTGAGTGTGTGTGTGTGTGAGTGTTTCATCAGTGCCGATCCTGTTCAAATGAAGTTTCTTCACTCTCATGATTCTCAGGCTGTGTTTGTGGAACATCTGTACGTTCTCGCAGCACAGCTGGATGGTGATCATCTACTGATATCTGATATTTATTGGCCGATATTTGTACGTTTTTCAGTTTGAAGCAGGACTTCTGTTCATGTTAGTTTTAGTTGAACCAAATAGTTTTTAATAATTCATCAGTGAATGTTGAAAGGAACATAAACGAAGATTAATGAATGTTTTTAGGTGTTTTCAATCATAGTTCGTTAACTAATGAAACTTCGTTGTGTCAGTAATAGTATTATTTTATTCTGCAACTGTAATGTTTGTATTTATTGATGTTTAATTTTTTTGAGAATAGTAAAAATTCATATATAAAATGTAATATATATACATTATTATAGTTGTAGTAGTTTCATAAAATGAAACCATTACAAAATGAGAGGGAAATGCAGTTTTCTCTTGTTCATCTCAATCCCCCATGAGAAGCGGCGGCTTCTCAAACGTCCTGCCGCTCACGCTTGTGTCCTGCGTGTCCCAGCGGTCTGTGCGTTCCTCCCTGTCTCATGCCGTCTCTCTCTCTCTCTCTCTCTCTGATTGGTCGGTCAGGGGCCGGTGATTTACGCTCAGCTCGATCACTCCGGCAGCAAGAACTTGTCCTTCCACAAGATGGAGCCGGTGGTGTATGCTGACATCCGGAAGAACTAGAGCGATCAGACCGATCCTGATCCGTGGGTTAGTACTGGACCGATGATTCCTGACGGCACGTGACCAGAGACTCTTCAGTGTGTGTGTGTGTGTGTGTGTGTGTGTGTGTGTGTGTGTCGGTGTCTTCTGTGAGTTTCTAATGTAAATAGATGATGAATCTCACCACAAAACCAAACTAATTGGATTCAGTGTCAGTTCTGTGGCATTACTGTCACCCACATTAACTCACGACTGACTCAGATCCTCACTACTGTACTACAGTATATTTTATTACTGTATTACGTTAAAAACACTCATTCAACGGTTATTCAAATCACCATAAACACTTCCATGAGCGAATGTGATGTTTTGCATTATGAGATTATTCGTTTTGGGGGAAATGTGCTTGTTTTACATGGTTGACTATTCAGTTATTTTTCTAGTTTTTATTTTATTTTCAAATTAAAGGTCAAGCTTTATTTTTTTGCACATTTCACCACAAAAGCATAGAGAAAATGAAGCCTTTCTTTAGGACCAATAATTGATTTTTTTGTGACATTATTTTCACGGTAATTAAGAAACCCTCTCTTGACTGCATTACGTTAAAAATATTACTGTAAACGTTTCATTTCTAAATATCACGATGTATAAATACTTAAATTGCCGTTTAAGTAATATATTTTGTAAAATGATCATGAGAGCGATGGCAGAAAATGTGCTTATTTTTATTGATTTCACCACAAAAACAAACGTGCTATTTGCGCCGAGAACGAATTTTTTCGTGACCTGACTTTACGTTCCATTGAAATATTAGTGTAATAGTTTTATTTTTTTATAAACTGTGGTATATTATTTTTGCCGTATGTTATGATTTCGAGCGGTCCCAAAGATGAGCGTCGTTTCGACTGGTTGCGTGGTGTGATTGACAGCTGCGTTTGCATGCGACTGACGTACTGACATCAGGGAGCATGATGGGTAATTGTTACGTAAACACTCCAGGAGCTGCCGAACGGAGGCAGTGTGCATGTCCGAGCGGGTAGACTAGTTAGCTTGTTAACATGACCGCACTAACGTTCGCGTGTAGAAAAGCCTTCGGTGTTAGTTTAGTGAGCTAGCGCGCGTCTCAAACGCTCCGCACTCGTTCCACTTTCGTGTCTTAAACTTCTTATGTGCATTTCGTGTGTCGTAACTTAAGTTCTGTTTTTTAATTGTGCGAGTTCTGACACTTTTGAACATTATTGAGCATTTCCCAAAATCAGCCATGATGACTGATGGAACATTCCTTAAGTTTCCGATGCTGGAGTCGTTTTCCGTTGTGTTTTTGTTGAATAGATTGTTTCGTTTTGTTTTTATTGGAGATGAACACAGACATTCCATTCCTGTCGGTACTCGTTTGACTTTGTACTGCGGCTGCAAATCCTGCACTGTTTCTGACTCTGACTGCAGCGCTATTGTGTCACATGATCACATGTTAACTGGAACACTGTGGATAAGAGTGCCTTCATCAACTAACTCTTCACACTTCCTTGTTTTCTTGGCCTTTTGTATATGAAAACAGCTGCATCTGTTTTAATTTTATACATGCATATATATAAATATATCAAAGCGAATGAAAATGTCTCGTGTGTTTGTGTTCGTGTGCACCAGTGATTTCATCGCAGTACGATGTTGGCGAAACTCTTCACTTCACACACACAACGTTCTTTCACGCCGACATATTTATTTGTCCTCATTGGAGCTGTTAAATTTAATCAATCCAGATTCATTGACAGATTTTCTCTTTTTTCTTCACATGAGTGGCGGACAGCCGCAGGTTTATTAGGCTGCTGTCACTTTAAGAGCAAAGGCACAGACCTATTATACTGATACGCATCTGATAACCGTCTACATTCATTTAGCTGTGTTTACGTGATGGTTATGGACATTTTGACATAATTTAGTGTCCATTCAAGCCCAAAAAGACGCCGGAGAGCGCTTGGTTCAGTCCGCGAGCGCTGATGTCTGAGAGGCGGACTGAATTCAGCTCGTTCGCCGGTGGATCAGACTCCCCAAATCCCTCCCTAACTTTTTCCTCTCATGTTTATTCGTTGACAAAAATGTTGATTTCCATCATAGTTTTTGTCATTCGTTTTCGCCTCGTTTTCTTCAGTGAGAAATGACGTGACAATTATGACGAATGATTCGATGAAAGGAACCGCTTCAAATCTCTACATTTCAGTGTTTTCAACCGTATTGTAAATATGCCGCATTATATTGTCACGCAGTTCAAATAAAAGGAAGAAAGAGGCGGGAACCGGTGAACGTTCAACATACTTTTTAATGAATAAATAAACAATAAAACAAAATAAGTCCAGGCCTGGTCCTCTCTCGTCCTTCACTGTCTTCGCTCCTCCGTGAGAGACACGAGACCGGTGTAGCGTGCAGCTGGCGCTCATTATCTCTCGCCCGCCCTGCTCCTCACATAAATAACGCGAGAGGGCGTTCATGTTCATTATCCGACTAGGAAACTCCCACCAGTGATTTCTGAGTAGGGAGCGATAATTCTGATCAAATTGGCACCCTAAAAATCCAATGTCAGCGATAGCGGCGACCTAACCGTGACGCGTTCCCATGCAATTCAAATCCATCAACCTTTAAGATCATGATGAAATAGTCCATGAAACACTGAAACTGCAGAGATATCAGGATTAAGAATGCTTCAAAACGGTCAGCAAAGTGTGTGTTCCTGCCTCCTGACCCCTCTACACACTAAACTACATTCAAAACACAGGAAACGCTGTCAGATAAATGCCCTCCTACACCTGTGTGACCAAAACACTGAACACACACACAATAAAACACACTCGTTCTCTGCACTTACACTGCTGTTGAATCTGGACGCCATCAGAGTCGGAGGGAGAAAATGCTGTTTTTATTTATTTATTTTATTTTATTCTTTATTTGACAGGGACAATGGGCAAAAATATTACCCCAGAATTAGCGACAGAGCTAAATTTCAAATCAAACCAAATTATCAATAAAAATACCATACAAATGAAACGATAAAATACAAGAGATAAAAAGCATGTTCAAAAATCGCTACCTTGTATAATTAATGATCACAAACCTGATTTGCCTTTAAAAATCTTTTCAAATGTGATTTAAACGGGCCAAAGGTTGTACACTGTCTAATTATTAACAGCTTTTACAGAAAAAAATCTGTTTTTCTCGAATGCGCTTCTTGACGAGGCTCTCGTCTGTCATTGCGCAATGAAACAAACACCTTTAAAGGTGGAGGTGTGAGATCATTCACAATATTATACATCGTACTACAATTGTAAAATGTTACAAAGTTATTAAAGGTAAAAAGGTTATGTTTTTAAATCTTATTAAAGCCAAAATGATATTTAGCATCTAATTCCTGACAACCATATAAACACACTGTCTAGATTCTGGAATTTCGGTCAAATACATGCCATTTTTACTGTGTATAAAACACACAAAACCCTTTCAATGATGATTAATGGATGTAAACATGACCTACTTTAACATCACGGCGAGGGGATGTTTCCTCCCAACTTCATCAAATGATCTCAGTTTCCCCAGAAATATAACTGGACCCGTTCATTTTCCGACTAAGAAACTGTATTTATGATAATAACACATGAAGGCCGAATCACATCACGAGTGTCGTTCACCTCCAGAGAGGTTTAATCAATGTCGCCTGAATCTCATTATAACCTCGCTGTGACATCTGTAATTTCACTGTCATTGTGAAAAAACTCTTCATCTGAATTTGCATACAGCCAGAAATGTTGTGGCTCCGATAACAGATTGTTGATGTCTGAAATGACCCTTCAGATCTTCAGTTGAAACGCTTGGCTATCAGATGTGCTTCACATGGAATCTGTGGATTCCTCAGAGCTCTTAAAGAAACACCAACACAACAATCAAATATGTCAAACATTCGCACGCAATGGACCAAACCGTTCATTCGGCTTCAGAGTCCAGGAGAACAATGTTATCTAGAGTTCCTTTGAACCGGACCGCATGTGATTTGATGACATGAACTCAAATCTGCTTCTGCAGAATGATGGTAATCTGAGTCGCAGCGTTCACCCGCTTGGAAAACAGCTTTAAATGGCAAGAATGTGTGTTTAGTCTTTCTCTGGAAACCATCAGCGCGGGTCTTTGACTGGACACCAGCGCTCTTCATCCATCACAGGCCTTGCACAATGTTTATTCTGTAATTCATTAGTTATTCAATAGTTTCGGTTTAAAAGGGAAGAATTCAGTGGAAAAACCGGCAGGTATAGAATGCGTCACATATTTACAATTTTTCTCTGGAAACCGTCGACATTCACAGCAGGTGTTGTACTACAAGTTAAGAAAAAGGAAGTTATTCGGTCATTTAACATAACATTCTTACTGACTGTTTCGGTTGTGTAAATGTTTGTAAACTGGGAATGTTCGGAGAGTTCCGAAAACAGAACCACAAGTGTTCACTTGCTGAGAAAATGGAAAATATTTTTTAACTAAAAACGTATAATTACAGTTTTTGCCCGTTGCTTGAACACATGGAGCAAAACTTTACACAAGTAAACATGACACAACACTGGGAAATACAGCCTCCACATCCGTGTCGAGCCTGAACTGTGATATCAGAACCCAACATTCCTTGTCAGAACGATGACAGATTGACACACTCGAGTCTACTTCATATACAACACGGCAGTCTTTCAGGACGCACATTTTCAAACAACAAAAAAGCAAATGGGGCTACTCAATATTGAATGAATTCAGATAAAGCAAAAATAATAATAATAGAAAAAACACTATACTGCAAACACAGAAAATCATGGCAATTGCATGCGCTCATGGATCCCGCCGGGACCTCATACACGTCATTTTGCATTTTTCATCATTTAGCAGACGCTTTTATCCAAAGCGACTCACAAGAGGAGCAATCAGGGCTCAGGTGTCTCGCTCAAGCTCACTTTAGTCACGGTGTTGAAGGTGGAGAGAGTCTGTTCATTCACAATCCCCACCTTCAGTTCCTGCCGGCGTGGGAATCGAACCAGCAACCTTCAGGTTACAAGCCCCACTCCCTCACCACTAGGCCACGACTACCAGAATGTTCTATAACAGATGTGGGTGGACTCGCTGCACAGCTTCCCTCATAGGTGGATGACGTGGTCCACCAAAGCTCTTATATCATCAGAAATAGCGGTCTGTGCATGGCCTCTTCGACCTTGACCTTGACCTCTTCTTCCTCTTGGTCTCCCTCCATCCATGCTTGCAAAGTTCTTGAAATGGCTAAACTGAGGGATATTTGTAGCTGGCTGATTGGGGTTCAGTTTTGCAAGTAAGTGCCTTCAGGTGTGTCTTTCTTAAACTAGTTGGAACTGGATTTAATATTTTGACTGTTCAGACTTATGACCCGTAACTCTGAGTGTCGGTCAAGTGTTCACTGTTGGCCAGAGGAGAACTGACCCTCGACTGAGCCTGGTTTCTCCCGAGGTTTTTTTCTCCATTTGTTGGAGTTTTGGTTCTTTGTCTTGTTTAAGTTGGGGACACTCGCTTGATATTCATCAGTGTTTTTGGTGTCGTTGTATGTGAACTGAGCCGAGCCGGACCATTACGTCACTGTTTTCTGCAGTGCTGATATACATAAATGAACTAGACTAATAACTCCTGATATTTGCAACGGAATGAATCACTAATATATAGAATAAGCTGCACAATGACACCATTTTCTTTGGGAGCCAAAATGATTTACCAATTATTACTGTAAAGCTGCTTTACATCGTAAAATGCGCTGTATAAATAAAGCTGACTTGACTCTTTGAGTGGCTGCAGTTGCTCGATGTGTTTTGTACTTTGGATACACGTGTTTTCTAAATGGCACCCTGAGATTTCATTTTTGAACAAAGCGTGTCATGAATGAAAGCGTGTGCAGGACCGAGAGCGACTCGAGCGTAAAGCAGCGCTTCAGTTTGAGGTGAGGGAACGAACGCTTCAGGTTGACTTATTTTGGTCTCAGCATGTACAGTGTTCAAGCAACCGGCAAAAACTGTAATAAAGCATCTGCATTTATCGATAGTTCATGTCATTTTCATGTTTTATGCAAAGCAGTTTGAGACTTGAGCCACATAAAATGATACAAACTTTATTTAAACATGTATAACTTTACATTCACAGTGTAAAAGGACTCAGATTCACATTGGGATTTCCTGAAGCGAGCGATACAGAGTTCAAGTGTGATTCCAAACATCTCAGATTACAGTCTAGAACCAATAATATAAATTCATACGTGAGCGGAGCTCGGCGGGACGGGTCAGTTGTTCATGAAGAGCTGGCGGGCGTCAGTCGCTGC
>CM074289.1:275000-290000 GCA_037194245.1 Opsariichthys bidens
TGAAACAGGAACACAAGAAAGGGGTCAGAAAAAGAAACTTTGTTCAGAAGGAATCATTTTTCTGATCCTCAGTTTTTGTATCTTTGACGAGAATTCATATCTTTAGCTATTTTTCTCCTCAAGCAAGTGTTGACTGACAAAAACTGCGTCTCACGAGCGGTCGTGTGGCCGGAGCCGGACTCACCGGCGGGGTTTGGTGCGCTCCGACTGCACCTCTCGGCCGTACGCGTGGTACGTGCGCGCCTCCTGCAGCAGCGGCCGGATCTCCCGGCAGTCCGACACCAGCTCGTCCGCCTCCAGCGTCCCCGCGAAGAACGCCGGATCCAGCAGAGGGAGACGCAGCTTCTCCAGCAGCTCCCGCAGGGCCGCCTTCCTCTCGGCCGGCCGGTGGTGGACCCAGCGGAGCACGGCCGTCACCAGAACCTCCTCGCTCACCTGCAGCCGCTCGCAGGCCAGCAGCTCCAGCACCCGGGCCTTCTGCAGGCCGAGGAACTCGTCGTGCCGCAGCACCTGCTGGAAGTCGCGGTACAGCAGCGTCTGGCACTGCTCCTGCAGCGGCTGCAGGAAGTACGAGCTGGCGAAGTCCATGAGGCCGAGGCAGTTGGAGTGGCAGACGCGCTCCTGCAGGAACTGCACGCAGGCTCTGGAGAGCACGGACACTTCCAGAAGGTCGGCGGCCTGGAAGACGCTCTCCACGTTGTCCTCGTCCAGCTTCAGCCGGCCCTCGTACATGAAGTCCAGCAGCTGATCCATGGCCTTCCCGGAGATTCCCTGCAGCTTGACCACGGTCTGCCGGCTCTCCTGGAAGCGGCTGCCGAACATGGAGCGGAAGTACTGGCTGCTGGCGCAGAGCGAGGCGCGGTGGCACGGGAACTCGCAGCCGTCCACCTGCAGCACCACGTCCGTGAAGGTGCCGCTGCGCCGGTAGGCGTTCAGAACCTGCAGGATGTGCTCGGCGTGACACGAGCCCGAGCAGAAGCTGACCTTTGACTTGCCGTCCATCGGCTCGCCGTTAGCGCCGAAGCCCATCGTGAGACTGCGGGAGAGGAGCGACACGTGAGACACGAACATCCAAACGCTCTTCCGTCCAGAAACATTCGCTGGAGAAGAGAAATGACTTGCGCTGTGAAGAACGCCTCCATGTTCAGTGAGTTTGTGCTTTAAAAGGGCAGATTCTTGCTCTTCCTCTTCTGAATAGCTTCAGTCATTTCTCTCCTCCAGTCAATGTTTCTGGATTTAAGAACGTTTAGATGTTTGTGCTGGAAAACACCACATTCACTTTTGAATTTTGCTCCGTTGCTCTCGTTCATTTTTATTTCAGGTTCAGAACTCTGTTTGCACTAAATTTCGTAAACGATCGCAAAGAAACGTTGAAATTATAAAGCAGAAAAACGTTACAGTGCACAAAAGTGAAAACACAAAATCCTGATGAACTATAATAACCCTGTGCAGTTTTTATGAGCTCGTGTGCGTGCTGAAAACGGCCATCCGTCAATCAAAAACAGTCTTCAAAGGAGAAGAGAGAAAATTCTCACCTGAATGAAAGAAGCTTCGTGAGTTCTTCAGGCAGATCAGCGGGACGTCTGAGCGCAGCCGCACCTGCGCACACTTATACCTGTGTGGGCGGAGCTTGAGCAGCTCATCTGCATAACAGGAAAGTCACGTCAGTGGAAAATCGTTTCCTGTTCCATTAAATCAACTTCCCTTCCCTGTTCGCTAGTATTAGTGCTTCACTGTAAACAAGAGCTGCGTTGTATTTATACAGCTCGTCTTTATCTTCATGAAATCTTCAGTTTCACTATCAGTTCAGGTCGGTTGAGATGCTCCCATCATGACACAAACTCTAAAGCAGGAAATATTATGACAATTAAAGCTTATTTAGATTAAAATGTGCAATTACAGTTTTTTTTACAATCACTTTGCTACTATTTTCAGAACCTTGATGTCGTTTTTCAAAACCCGAGACACAGGACGGTCATCCCTTCTGACACAGGCTGTCTAACGTTCAGAACATCTTTAAAGAAATCTGGCACAATCATCGGATCAAAACACACATTCGCTGTGAAATGCCATTGCAACAGAGCGATAGATCACCCACACACAAGCAGCCGATGGTTTCACTGTGTCATTGTTCGTACAATCATTAAATGTCGTAGAATAAAATGGTGTCGTGGTACTGCAGTGAACACATCTGTGTAAACGTCTGCAGTGGAGAGAACACGACAGAGGAATCACCGAACAACGTTTGTCATATATTGATGCAAAACACTATCTCAACATGGGTTTATTTGAATCAAAGCAAAAATAATTAGCTATGAAATAGAAAAGAAAAGACAGTACTGTAAAACATCAGATGCAGTGTTCCTCCACTTGTGCTGTAAGAAACAAATCAGGAGTGATTCCTGTCCTTCTACACTGTCATCAACTCCACAGGTTCTCATCTACATCACAGTGGAGGATTAGCCAAACATCCGGAAAAAACCTTCGGGCACGGCGAATCCAGGCCTGACACCGATCCGCTGTGATGTCCCTGCAGGAGACATGCTTTAAAGTCATTTGTAACGTATTTCGTTACATTACTCAAGTTTAGTCACTTAAGACTTTAGAATACTTTGGAATACTAATAAGTGTGAAACAAACACAAAAAAGGTCATTGAGAGTTTTTATCTCACAATTCTGACTTTTTCCCTCAGAATTATGAGATATAAAGTTTAGATTGTGAGTTATAAAGTCAGAATTATGAGATATAAACTCACAATATTGAGAAAAGTCAGAATTATGAGATATAAACTCACAATATTGAGAAAAGTCAGAATTATGAGATATAAACTGACACTAAATTCACAATTGCAAGAAAAAAGTCAGTATTGCAAGTTTATTTCTCCCAATTCTGACTTTATAACTTGCAATTGTGAGTTTAAATCTGAGAAAAAGAAGTCAGAATTGTGAAACACAAACTCACAATTGTGAGGGAAAAAAACAAATAGTGAGAAAAAGTCACAGTGACGAGTGAATTATAAAATGACTCTCAAAACATGAAAACAGTGGAAAACATGAAACTTTCCTCTTTTTCAGATGGTCAGAGTCAGAGAATCACCAATCGCTGTTTAAATGACATTAAAACTCAAAGTAATCACTTTGGTAATCTAAAACACTTTTCAGATGGAACTGTGATCTGATTACCACACATTTCAAATGTTACTCCCCAACCCTGTGCATCATCCGTGGATATTGTAGTCTAATTGGTTCACGCTAATTGGTGACAATAAATCTCGTTATCTTGAAACTTCATGATTTACAGTAAACATGAAGTTTGTCTGTTTCCATACAACTATGCATTAAGAGTAATGCAACAGTTGTATCAACTGATAGTCAGGTCACTGTAAGGAAATGAACAGACACTCATTTGAAATGTAATGTGTGAATTTCCTTTAGAAACAGTAGAACTTCGATGTCAAGTTGTGTCATTTTGAACAGGTGATTTTTCTTGAATGAACAAATGATCTGAGTTTTATGTGTATTGTATCCAAGCAATTGAGAAAAGGGTTAGAGTTTGAGTTTAAATGTGCATTTTGATCATTAGTTGTGAGTTTTGTGTCTAGAGTGAAAAATGACATCAAGGTTCTGAAAACAGTTTCATAGTTGAGTTCATGTTCTGCAAAAAAACAGGCACAATTTTACCACAGAAATGCGATGCTATTAGAAACCCATTACAAGAAAAATCAAAATGACATTGTCATAATAATCAGATTAAAAGTCTTAAATCAAAATGATGACATTAAAAAGCCAACATGATTATATAAAAGGTCAAAATTATGAGATACTCTCGACTTTTTAAAGTCATTTCGACTTTTAATCTCAAAGTATGTCAACCTTCAACAGCCTTTACATTGTTTATTTATTGTATATTCTACAGACTCCGGAAAACCTCAAATGTTTACAACGTGCTTTTGCAGCGATGAGAGTGTAGCCAATCACAGACGTGAGCGTTGAGCTTCTACACGCAATGGCCAATCAGAGGCGTTTGCGTTAGTCCGACTCCTCACCGCTCGAATCCTCTCAGTTTTTCACTGCGGACTCTCGAATCCTCTCATAACGGTGGAACTGCAAATATGAGATTTATTACACAGTGTAGACAGTTTCATAACAGAACATGTGAGAACTGATGAACTGAAACGATCGAGGGACAGTTTTTACGCATTTTCCAGGCTCTCCTGTCAGATCAACGGTCACTCCTCATTAAACTGAAGTGATTGACAGCCATAATAACCAATGAATGGACGGGACAAAAATATGTCAAAATAATGTATTAAGCAATGTAAATGCAGACTAATAGATAAAATATTCAAATTTTAACATTTGTAAAACTAATGACTCTACGCTAATTTTAGTCTCTTTGCTTATCATTTAATGTGGCTGGATCCGGGCCGGATCCGGGTCGGATGGGGAACCTGCGCCGTGGCCCTGGGGTGTCGGTGGAGACTGTGTGAACGAGCTCATCCCTCATCAGCCGGTGGCACAGATCCCAACAAACCGTCCCATACCGGCGGGATCAAAAGATCTTAAACTAGATTCAATATTTTGACTGTTGTGACTCCAAATGGGTTTAATGACCCGTAACTCTGAGTGTCGGTCAAGTGTTCACTGTTGGCCAGAGGAGAACTGACCCTCGACTGAGCCTGGTTTCTCCCGAGGTTTTTTTCTCCATTTGTTGGAGTTTTGGTTCTTTGTCTTGTTTAAGTTGGGGACACTCGCTTGATATTCATCAGTGTTTTTGGTGTCGTTGTGTGTGAACTGAGCCGAGCCGGACCATTACGTCACAGTTTTCTGCAGTGCTGATATACATAAATTAACTAGACTAATAACTACTGATATTTGCAACGGAATGAATCAATAATATATAGAATAAGCTGCACAATGACACCATTTTCTTTGGGAGCCAAAATGATTTACCAATTATTACTGTAAAGCTGCTTTACCACAATTTGCATTGTAAGAAGGGCTATATAATTAAAGTTGACTTGACTTGACTTGTAAAATCTCGTCTAAATCTCAGTATTTTGCAGTTGCTGTGGCGATTAGGAGCCGTTGCTTCCATGTCATGAAATGTCCGCTAGATGGAGACAAACACCGTCTGTGTGACTAGATGTGATGTTAACTAGCTATAAACATGACATCTTGATGTTAACTAGTTTTGGCCAACGAGTGATTTGCATCAATAGTGTTTTATTTATCTACTTGTGAACACTTCATGATTTGTGACTGCGTCAGTACCTGCACTACATCCTATTTTTATACTGTGAAATTGTTTTTTGTTCTTATTGCATGTTATTATTTATTATATCTCTATTGTGTATTATTGATTCTTTATTGTCCTTTATTGTGTATTAATTTATTGTTTCTTATTCCCCTCTACCTGTCTTTGTTGTGATGTCTGGTTCTCACCGGTAGATGGCGCTCTGGTTGAACTGGTTCTCACTGCAGAGTCAAATGAGTTCCAGCTTCACCGTGGAGTGGTGGAGGGTTAGTTTGGGGTATGGTGAAGGTGTGGTTGGATATTATATCTCCACTCATTAGGCCTAAATTACATTAGCTCCTCCTCGCTGCACGTCCAAGCTCTCCCAGCTAACAATTTTTGGTTCCCAGACGTTCTGTTTCTAATTCCCCCAAAAATTCCCAAACGGGAACGAAACGGGAATGTTAGTGTTAGTGTTAGTTTGTGTTTGCTGGGCTTTTGTCATATTATCCTTATCCTGTAAAGAGAGATAAAGAGTCAGTTCGTGTGTTCATTAGCCAACATTTCCTAAAAAGGTGAGCCTAAACAATTTCACACGACAGACAAAATCAGAAAGTCTTTACTGTACACTGAAGTTTACCTTAAGATCGTGAATCTTGAAAAAGCGCGCGTTCACTGGCAGCGACTGAGGCGACCCGACAAACACAGTTAATGCGGTTTTTTTTTCCCTCCTATTTTTATTATTTGACTTATTCAGTCATTAGCAAAATAATAATACATTTTTTAAATCCGTGTTCTGTTGACAATAGGTGAGTTATTGTTAAATATAGAACACAGCTGTGTAATATTAACATGTCATCTTTTTTGCATTAGCCATCAGCGTTGCTGTTTTCTGTTTTGACTCGACAGAGGACGAACTAAACGGTGATAACGGAAATAAAAACCAAAAGCAAAGCTCTTCAGGAAAGAGCAGGAGTTTTCCCGCGGGAAACCTGAATGACGCCCGGGAATCCCTGAAGATGCAGCGGGAGCTGACGGCCATGTTTAAAACACAAACAAACAAAGCGATTTCCTTTAATTACGCGGTTAATTTTAAACGCTGTTAACGTGGTATTCTGCACTTACAATACACATTGTTTCAAAGCAGCTTCACAGTAAAAAACAGGAAAATAACAATCAATAATGCAAACTTTCCTCAGATAAATGAGACAAAAATTGTTGATAACTATCTTCTTCCATTATTCTAATTACGAATGAGTGAAAAAGACAAATTCGGAAAAACTGAAATAAACTGCATAAATCAGCCTGACGATTAAAGAGAATGAAAAGATTGTGGAAAAGCGTTCGGATGTTCATTTACTACGAACTTACATAAAGAACCGCGTTTAATGTGTTTTAGGAACAGAGAGAGAGAGAGAGACAGAGAGAGAGAGAGAGAGAGACAGAGAGAGAGAGACAGAGAGAGAGAGAGAGACACACACACACACAGAGAGAGAGAGAGAGACAGAGAGAGAGAGAGAGACACACACACACACAGAGAGAGAGAGAGAGACAGAGAGAGAGAGAGAGACACACACACACACAGAGAGAGAGAGAGAGGGACAGGGAGGGAGAGGTCAGATCTGTCCAATCCCAACAAAGCTGGAGGAGCTCAAAAGGAAAAAACAAGAGTCTGCAGGATATTCTCACAGGATGTAGAGGCAGTGAGGAGAGCAGCATGAGACTGACAGCAGCGCAGAACCGCACTGGACACGCACACTACTGAGGTAACACACCTAACACACCAGTGTCCTCTGTAGGGCTTAACTTTACTCTCTTGCTGAACTGAATAATGACATTTAACACTGGAACAAAGCATGTTCTTGGTCTTGTTTTCCAGCTAAAATATATAAAGACTCTTAAATGAAGATACATTGACTGGAGGAGCACATCTTGTCTCGTTTTTTTATGAAAAATGCATTAAAATGAAGTGAGTTTGTGATGAAAGCGAGAACAAATATCTGTGTATTTGGGAGTCATCTCGAGTTAATGCTATTTTTCTGACAGATATTTGTTCTGGTTTTAAGCTCAAACTCACTTCATCTTCTGAATATCTTCAGTCGTTCCGCTTCTCCAGTCAATGTTTCTGGATTTAAGAATGTTTCGAGTAGCAAAATGACTGAAGATATCGAGAAAACGAAGCGCACGAACAAATTTCCGTCAGTGGAGAAAAAGATGACCGCATGACAGATGTTTGTTCTTGTTTGAAATTTTTCAGAAAACAAGACTCAACATCTTCAGTCCCTTTTTCTCTTGATTGAAGAATGTTTCGATGTTCACGCTGGACGTCGTTTATTTACGTATTTATTTTTTGCAGCGTACAGCTGAAATTGAACTTTGGCAATGGATGAACTTTACACAGTTGAATCTGAATCATTTTTGGTGACGTTTGCCCCAGTGAGGCTGTAGAAATAGTGCTGACCTGTTTGGAGAATCAGACAATGTTTCGGATGTTTTGTTTCCTGTCATTGGTCGGTGCAGGATGAGTAATCGCTGTTCTGAAACGTCATCGTCCTCTGATATATCTAACACATAATGTGGAAACGATGATTAACCTTTAATATGCTTGTGGGTGTCAAATATAAAGAGGGCAGACACCAGATCATGTTTGAGACGGTGACACATCTGTTGACATTGAAAGGTTCCACTTCATCAGACGTCATATGAGTTAAAAACAGAAGCTGTGACGTGACATGACTGAGTGTGATGTAATGGCCGTGTCCGTCCTCATTCACTGCTTCATCTGTGTGTGTGCAGCATCATGGGCTCGCGTCTCTGGATTCTGATGCTCGTGGTCCATCAGGTCCCGCCGTTCAGACGTCCGGCCGAAGCTTCGCCCTGTCGAGCGGTGAGTCACAGCGTCTCCTTCTCCACGACGGACTGGTTGTGTCTGTTCAATGCATCTTCTCTGGAATGGTTGTACGGCAAAAATTGGCCTTCTTACTTAACATTTCTGCCTTGTTTTCCTGTACAAACATCTTAAAGTGTTTCTGTCATGAATTCCTCTTCCTCATGTCGTTTCGTTCATCTTCAGAACGCAAATGAAGGTCGATCCGCTGGATCACGTGACTGTTTTAACCATGTCTTTAGTTCCTTTCTGGACCTTGAAAGTGTGGATTATATGAACGAGTCCTAAACCTCATCAAAAACATCTTCATTTGTGTCTGAAGATGAACGAACCACATGAGGAAGAGGAACTCATGACTGAAATCTCAGTTTTGGGTGAACGAACACTTTAAATGAAAGAATTAGACTTACGTTCTGAAAAATGCATCAAAATGAAGTGAGTTTGAGTGTAAAACAAGAACAAATATCTGAGTCAGTAAAATCCTCTTGAGTTTAGATGATTTTTCTGACTGCATTGGCAAATGTTTGTTCTTGTTTTAATTTTGATCAGTTTTTCAGTCATGTTTAGATGTTTGCGCTGGAAAACAAGACAGGCACTCTGAGGAAGAACATTCTCATGAACTCGTTTTATAGCTCTACATGAGAACTAGTGACGCGCTTGTTTACTCAGGCTAACAAAATGCTTCAGTTGTGAAAAAATGCGCTCTCTTGAGCGGTTAGATAAAGTCACTCATGTTAGAAAGCTCCAGTGAGGCTGGTCTCTGTGATATGAACTGATCATACCAGTTCAGGATGACTGTGTCCGGAGCAGGAAACTGTGTGAAGGATGAGACGCATCAGCGCTCCATTACGTCTCCATCCTCTCTGGCGGAAATGTAGGGTTAGTGTCAGCGACGAGGGAAAATCCTGAAACAGAGCCTCATCCAAAGGCTTGTAGATGAGCCGCGGCTTCATTCAGTCATATGTCATGCTAAAAACTGCTCCATTGTGTTGAAATATTCCAGGAAACAGCTGTGTGATGTCATGAGTAATGTATGTCAACTTGTGGTGAATTAATATTGACTAACCCATCCTCTCTTGACGCTCTCAGCTCCAGGATGACGTCGATTGCAGCAGTCTGAACCTCAGTTGGATCCCGACGCAACTTCCGGCCGTCATCCGCCGGCTCGACTTGTCTCGGAACCTCCTGCAGAACCTCACGGAGCAAGAGCTTCCGCCGTCCTCCAGCGTCCTGCATCTGAACCTGCACGACAACAAGATCCAGTTCATCCAGCCGGGCCTCTTCCGAGACATGAGCCGCCTGGAAGTGCTGGATCTGTCGGAGAACGCCCTGGATCTTTACGCGGCTCTGAAAACACACGTCGGCCCGCTCGCGTCCGTGCGGCGCCTGGATTTGTCAGGAAACGGGCTGTTTACGGATATGAGCGATTACTTTCTGAGCGACGCTCCGGTTCTCACCAACCTCTCCTTAGATGGGAACAGCATCACTAAAATAGGCAGGCACACATTCAACGGATCTCAGGCTCTAACAAACATCGACCTACACAACAATGTCATCATAGAGATCGAAGAAGGCGCCTTCGAGTCCTTGACGGGACTCTCCGAACTCGATTTGTCCATGAACTCCATTTCGTGCATCACGGACTTTAACCTCGTTCAGCTCAAAACGCTGAACTTGAGCAAAAACAGCCTGACGAACTTCCAGGCCGACGAGTCGGATAAGGAGTTTGAGCTTCTCCATCTGGACCTGAGGGAAAACAAAATCCTCTACTTCCCCGTCCTCCCCCAGAGGAACAAACTAATATACCTGGACTTGTCCAGAAACCTCTTGAGGAGCGTGAACTGCTCAGGTCCGTTAGAAGAGCTGGAGAACCTGAAGGAGAGCGGGCATCTGTTGACCGATCACGACAAACCCCTTTCTCTCTGCGCCAATCAGAGGCACCAGGATCTTCCCAGCTTGCTCTACTTAGACTTGAGCTACAACCAGCTCAATACTCTTCCGTCCTCGTTCTTCAGCAGCATGGTTGCTCTGGAGAGCCTAAACGTCAGTAATAACTGTTTAGAGAGCTTCAGCGTGGACGGTCTGAACTCTTTGAAGACCCTGGACATCAGCTCCAACATCCTCCAGAAACTTTCCTTCGGAGGGAACGCGCTGGCCGAGCTGGAGGTGCTGCACCTGGAGGGCAACGCTCTCAAAAAGTTAGACGCCGACAGTTTCTCGAAGCTCCCCAGGATCCGGAGTCTTCACCTGCAGCAGAACGAGCTCGGCATTTGTCCTCCTCGGGAAGCTCCGACTGCCGGCTGCGTCCAACTGTCCTCCATCCCGACCCTGAGGTATCTGTACCTCTCAGAGAACGGGCTGTTGTCGCTTCCGCCCGGGTCATTCCAAGGCAGCCCGCTGCTCATCCTGGATCTCTCCCAGAATCCCGGCGTGGACGTCGGCCCGTCATCCCTCTCAGGTCTGGAGTCGTCCCTCTCCCATCTCTCCTTGAAAGGAAACCAGCTGCAATCCCTATCCGTCGACTTCAGCCTCTTCCGGAAGCTGAAGTGCTTGGATCTGTCTGTGAACCGGCTCACGGGCGTCTCTCTGTGGAGCGGAGATTCCTCCGTGGAGTCCTTGAACCTGCAGAACAACAGTCTGGTCACGCTCCCGTCCGACACGGTCATCGCTCTGGAGAAGACGCTCCGAACGCTATACGTAGGCTCAAACCCGCTGAGCTGCTGCAGAAACCCGCACCTCCTCACGCTGCTCCAGCAGGACAGACTCTACGTGCCGGACATCGCCAGCGCCACCTGCTGGATCACCAGAGACTCGGAGAGCGTGGAGATCGGCGTGGCGGCGGTGCAGGCGGAGCACTGCGAGACCGCGGACGGGAAAGTGTTGTGGATAAGCCTGATCGTGGTGCTCGCGCTGGGACTGGCGCTGGTGTCGACGGTCACGTTGAAACTCTGTCACTCCAAGAGGCATCGATTCAAAAGAGGCATCAAAGTTTGAAACCAAAAGAGGGAAAAGAAACCTGGCTGTGGAGCCGCATGCATGACACTGGCTTTCGGTATGCGATGCGTGGGTGAACCGGAACAAGATCACCGTCACAAACCAACAGAACCACAAAACCTTGACAGGACACCCGGGCAGCAACACTACACCTTTCTGATGTATATCGCATGCACTTTATGGACTGTGATGTGTGACAATAGGAGTGAAACGCACCCGTGACATGTTTGCATGTTGCAAAACCGCCTTTGACCATTTGTCGTTTCACGTGCAAAGCACTCGAGTGCTTCAGCGAGATCTAGAGCGAGTGTTGAGCATCAGCCGGAGGAATCGGGTCGGACGGAGGAAGTGTTTTTACTGGGACACCTGCGGCGGAGCGCCGCTTTCCTGTTGTTGAGCTCGGCTTCCTTTCCTGGCGTTGGTGATTTACTCACACCCAACGGTGTTTGACAGCTTCAGCTCTGCACACACACCGGCCGCGATGTTTGTTTGCTCTTTTTTTAGATATTTCCAGCCTGGTGCAGGAATAAGTGTGTCTATATCAGGTGCTGGATAAAGATAGACAGGAAATCCCTGTCACATCATCGCCGCAGGTATTAATGGCACCGCAATGAAAGGAGCTTCCTCCTCTCGATCTGAGTCACGGCCGCCGGCGTCACGCCCCCTTCTGCTTTCCAGCCACACATGACCAAACCCGCAGGAGTCGCTCAGCCGCCACTACTATATGAAGGAACTATTACCACGATTGTATAATGAGTTACTGTGTAAATCTATTTATGAAGTATTTTCCTAAATAAAAGGTGTCTGGTACGTGTCGTCTGCCGTGTGTTCCTCTACATGTGAAGTCTCTGCATCATGACACGCGTCACCAGTACCAAAGTAGTTTGCATGACACACTTTAAAAGGAAATGCTCCATCTCGCAAGTGGCTTTTCTGCTGACGTCACTACTGGACAATATTAGACAAGAGTCCAATTCATATTTAGTCATAGTTTTAAGGACCGCAAAAATCAGTTTCTTCCTCATTGTTGTCTTGAAATATCGAATATTTTTAAATCGAGATACATTTACTGTGAGCTGTGAATTTATTCAACTTTTGATATATTTTAGTGTCCTCATGACATGCAGTTACTATGGTAATAACAAAAAATTATGCATAATTACATGCAACTAACTCTAATCCTAAGTACATGTAGTTACTTAATATTACTCACTACTGACTGTGTAACAAAGACACCTTAAAATAAAGTGTAACCGATTTGAACAAAACACTGTTACACAACATTACTTGTAGTATTAATAAAGGAAATGAATAAATAAATAAACATTAAGGAGAAAAAATGACACAAAAATAAACACAGAAATGATCTGCAATGGCACAAACATTAATACATATTAAAGATATTTCCTCATGTTTCAATGAGTGCCCACGTCTGTCTGATTTGAACAGCAAGTTTCTCAAATATAAATATCTGTTTAAAATCTTCACTCACTTTATTACTGAAGTAAATGTGACTTCATGTAAGTATATTTCTGTATTTATGTAAATGAGCTCATTAAAGCGGCACGAATAATCAATAATTAGAGCGATGAAGACATCATGAGAGACGTACGGCGTCGGCTGCGGCGCACAACATCATCAGGCCTGTTCAAACAGGAAGTAGCGCTACAGGAAATGAGCCGCACATAAACATGGAACACCAAGTTCTCAAAGACCCGCTGCTGTTTCACACTGTTTTCAGCTGATATATATATATATATATATATATATACAGTCAAACCAAAGTATGCCAGTCAAAGTATTCAGACATGTTTTTAGTGTGCGCAGGACACTAGAGTTCATTATGTCAGTGAGGATCGCATAATAAACTGTAGTAAAGTGTGACATTTCATACCCAGAGATTCTTCATACAGGAAATATTGATGAAAGCGTGTGATTCAGGCTCTTTGGCCCGAGCATGTTCTGCTCAAGCATTTTCTTACATTTTCAACTTTTTCTGACACGTCATTTGTTTTTTAAACAGATACTGTGTAAATGTTGAAGGTGTCTGAATGAAGAAACACTGACTTTTTTTCTTCTTTTGTCAGATCAACTTAAATAATGTGGTTCAGATAACAACATCTTGAGCTTCTGTTGATTAAACCGATCGCCTTCATTGTTTAAACAATGTTTTATTTCAAAGAACTCAACATTTTAAATATGGATATACAATGGTAGTGAAAAAAATTGTAATGTTTTTGAAAGCGTCTCTTCTGATCACCAGAGCTGCGTTTATTTGATCAAAAATACAGTAAAACAGTGAAATATTATTATAATGTAAATCATCTGTTTTCTATGTGAATATACAGTGAAATATAATTTATATCCAGTGATCAAAGCTGCATTTATTTGATCAAAAATACAGTAAAACAGCGAAATATTATTATAATGTAAATCACGTGTTTTCTATGTGAATATATAGTGATTTATAATTTATTCCTGAATGTTCAGCATCATTCCTCCAGTCTTCAGAGTCACATGATCTTCAGAAATCATTCTGATATGATGCTCATTTATGATTATTATCGGTGTTGAAAACATAACATTACAAATGTGTGAACGTCGCTCTCAGTTAAACGGGTGTTTTTGCCTCAAGGCTTCTGTGTAAACGCCTCTTCATGTGTGTAATGAGTAACAGCTTCTTCTAATACAGTTTCACCTGTTTCTGTAAAGCTGCGTCACGAACAATCGGCGCTCAGACGAATCAGGAATAATACGATCGATCCGTCTCCCTCCTCGCGACCTCACCGTGACCCCAGGGGTCATCTTCAGGAGGCGTGTCATGATGTCATCACAGATTTTTGACGTTACTGTACGTTTTTAACGGTACAATGAGCCGTCTGTCTGAGATCAAGAGGACGTGACCGCACGGAACCGCCATGCGTATCGGGTTCTGTTTGTGTACGAGCTGCAGAGGGGCAATTATGCATGTATAATAGCGGCAGAGTTATTTATATAATTACTGCAGATCCTGCTGTGATGATGTGTAGGACATTCTTGTTTTTACACGAACGGGTAATTATCAGAGACGAGAAGAACCACGTGTTTGAAGAGTGTCTTTGTCTGTGAGGAATCTCTGAAACAATCGCAGTCATCATCATCATCATCATCATCATCACGTCAGTGTGTGTGTGGATCAGAACCGCCCCGTCAGGAATGAAGAAAGAACTCATTTGGGCGATTTTTCCCTCAAACCAGACGCCGCACAACTCGACAGACGGGTGGATTTTGGGCCTCATTTATAAAATGTTGCGCAGAAACTGTCCTGAATTTATGGTCGTTTCTCGGACGTGTGTTCGTATGATTCACAGGACGATCGCCTCTCTTTCAGATGTGAAATCTATAAATCGCAAATAATCTTGAACTTGCAGCTGAATGGTTTCAGTTCTAATGAATGTCGGCTTTATCCTCGTCCAACAGCATTTTCAGAAATATGAGCATGGATTTAATCGCACACACACTCTAAGATCGAGTCTGTGAGTACACTCGCTATATACGTGAGGCCGAGATGCGTTCACGTCATGTCAGAATTAATGTGATTACAGTAAGCGTAAGAAATCATAATTACAACTTGGAAACTGAATATTGTGAGAGTGACTGCTGCAGATTCAGTTCAGCGTTGACAGAATCCTCATCATTACCACATCCTGTGAACACAGCGTCTTCCACGCTCTTAAAGGGTTAGTTCACCCCAAACTGAGATTTCAGTCATTAGTTCCTCCTCCTCATGTGGTTCTACACCCGTAAGATCTTCCTTCATCTTCAGCACACAAATGAAGATGTTTTTGATGAGATCTGATTCTATTGACAGCAAGATAATGAACACTTTCAACTAAAACATATT
>CM074289.1:295000-312500 GCA_037194245.1 Opsariichthys bidens
TATCTTGGAAAATAGTGCAAAAAAATGGCGCGTAAATGCAAAGGAGGAGCAGAGAGGGAACGCATAAAAAGGAGAAAAGCCCTGGCCACGGACAAAATCCCAGCCATGTTCGCCGGGAAGGGAACAGGTTGGTCAGAATTACATTTACGTATTATTTAATAGGGGTTCGGTTCTCCACACTCGGTTCTCCACGCGCTCGGACGGTCCGCTGTTCAACTTAAATCTGACAAAGCATCTGTGATATGATTTACTATAAATAATGCGTAAAACAATCAGGGTTCAGTTAATATATGTTTCTGTTGATGGATGAACATTCTGGGTTCCCAGACATTACAACAACAGCGATGAAAAAACAACAACAAACCGAACCGTGAAAAAGTTGAACTCTAATAACCCCTAATATTTACTTCATCATTTGGCAGATGGACGCTTTCATCCGAAGCAATTTACAAGAGATCAAATCTATTCTTTATAAAAAAAAAATAATACAAATATATATAATGATAGAAGTTTTAAAAGCGCATCTTAATGACAAACTAGCACATAGAGCATTGGAAATATATAAAATCTAAATATTTTAACATGTGAATATGTATCTTTTATTATCCCTTCTTAAAATGTGTAAGCCGATTTTAGATTTGTCTTTGGTGTGGTGGTATAGATGGTATTCCTAGTGAGTTTTTGAGGGTTTCTTTATTTATCCATTCATATTATCTACCTGTTCCATCAGGGTGACCCTATAAGTTCATCCGGCTGCTGGACACATGAATTTGGTGGTGGTGACTGCAGCAGCAGAGGGGGCCTGGGGTGGAGTCAAATTCCCGGCCTGATTTACTGTCCCAGTCCGCCACTGATGACGGCGTCTTTTTACGCCACAAACGAGGGTGGATTCGAGGAGAAAAGACGAACGTGACGACACACGCTAGTGACGAGTCGATCAACATCAATTGATCCACGAACCGTTCAGAAACGTCTTCCTGAGTCTCTCCATCCGTTTGAACGCTTTCCTCATTTTGTCTGCGTGAGATTCTCCAGCTTTGTTGTTGTTGAGCCGTTGAAGCTCCGCCCTCTTCTGGAGCAGCGGCTCATTTGCATTTAAAGGCACGCGCACAAAAACGGCGTGTTTTTGCTCAAACCCAAATAGAGGCGAATTTGACGAGCGATAATAAATGATCTGAGCTGAAACTTCACTGGAGACACCAGAGACTGAGATTACATCTTGAGAAAAGGGAGTTATAGATCGCCTTTAAAACAACAAGGAAAAAAAATAGTTTTAGGCAAAAACATCATAAAACTGTTAAATTCCTCTGAAATGAAGATAATTTTGTTTCTTGAGTAAATGTGTCTAGTTTAATGGATGTTTGTTGTAATTGTGTGCGCTGTGTTTGAACAGCTGGTCTTCATCAAGCCGTCGTGAGCTCAGATTCAGGGCGTTTCAAAGGCAGAGAGTGTTGCGTCAGTGTGAAAGAGTGAAAGCGGAGTGTGTTTACTCTAATTCACTCACATGTTGTGAAGCGACAACAAAAGATTTCTGTCGATCTGCCAGTTTCTCATGACTTTTATTCCCTGACGAGTTCGACGAGAGACGAACGGAGTTTAATGACACGTGTGGGAATAACTGATAGCGGCCTCATCTCCTCCCGAACACATTCCCATATATGGATGTTAATTCAGAGCCACGAGAAGAAACGCAGCTCGTCTCTCGGCTCCGAGAAGCTCTTGATTCGAACATGATTTTAAACTGAATCTCAATAAAGCACCAGAGACAGAACATAATCGAATGCCCGGGAACAGAAATGGGTTTAGAGATTCACTGCCATATTAACTGAATGATTTATTTTTAATCTCTCGTTCAAGAATCACGAACGAAGGCTCAGTGTTACTACAGTTACAAATAAGAATGTGATATTTAGTGCAAATGTAAATCAAACAAACGGAAGAACTGAAATCAACCTCGTTTGAGTTCCAGGAGGTCCTCGAGCATGTTCCACACAGGAAGGAGCCGTCATGCGTGTCGTGAGCGAGAGGGAGGCACAGGAAGTTCCTGCAGTCAATAAATTGTAAACAGACGCCGGGCTTCATGAGCTGGACTGAGTCACTCCGAGCGGCTCTTTGTGAGTAAAGCACTTTCTGCAGGTCAGACAGGTCACAGATGAAACACTCTCCCCTTCCTGACAGTATTAAAACAGCCCCGCGATATCTCAATGATGAAGCAGCGCTGACCTCTGACCTCCCTGTCCGTGAGGAATGTGGAGACATCTCTCCGAATCTCCTCCACTCCTGGAAACATCACAGTGTTCACGGTTCATCTTCTACAGAAACCTTCCATTCACAACTGGATCATTGTGGTGTCACCAGGGTCTTGCTATGTGGTTGCCAGGGGTTAGCTTTGGGTGCCAGGGTGTTGCTATGTGGTTGCCAGGGGTTAGCTTTGGGTGCCAGGGTGTTGCTATGTGGTTGCCAGGGGTTAGCTTTGGGTGCCAGGGTGTTGCTATGTGGTTGCCAGGGGTTAGCTTTGGGTGCCAGGGTGTTGCTATGTGGTTGCCAGGGGTTAGCTTTGGGTGCCAGGGTGTTGCTATGTGGTTGCCAGGGGTTAGCTTTGGGTGCCAGGGTGTTGCTATGTGGTTGCCACGGTCTTGCTATGGTTGCCAGGGGTTAGCTTTGGTTGCCAGGGTGTTGCTATGTGGTTGCCACGGTCTTGCTATGGTTGCCAGGGGTTAGCTTTGGTTGCCAGGATGTTGCTATGTGGTTGCCACGGTCTTGCTATGGTTGCCAGGGGTTAGCTTTGGGTGCCAGGGTGTTGCTATGTGGTTGCCACGGTCTTGCGATGGTTGCCAGGGTGTTGCTATGTGGTCATTATTGACGTGATTGTGACACTGGATGAGAACTGAACTGAGCCGCTGATGACATCAGTTTTCTCCAGAGCTGCTGTATTGTTGAATTGAACTCATTTCGTTCTGAATGAACTTCACGCAGTGATTGGACCGAGCTGAATCAACACTGAACTGAGTTCGGCTGAACAGTGACACCGTCTCATTTATGGAGATTTATTTTTCAGCAGAGTTCTGTTTGCATCACTGATCACTGTGTTTATGTTTATTACAGTGAAGCTGCTTTGAAACAATCTCTATTGTGTAATTGGATATATAAATTAAGATAACCTGACTTTGTCTGGTTTCTGTTACCGTTACAAGGGAGTTGCTATGTGGTTGCCAGGGTGTTTCTACGATTACTAAGGAGTTGCTATGGCTACCAGGATCTTGCTATGTGGTTTGAAGAGTGTTCCTATCATCACTAGGGTGTTGCTATGGTTACCAGGGTCTTACGATGTGGTTCGAAGGCTGTTCCTATGATTACTAGGGAGTTGCTATCTGGTTACCAGGGTGTTGCTATGGTTACCATGGTCTGATATGTGGTTGGCTGGGTGTTTCTATCCTTACTAGGGTGTTGATATGGTTACCAGGGTCTTGATATGTGGTTGTAAGGGTGTTTCTATGACTACTAGGGAGTTGTTATGTGGTTGCCAGGGTGTTGCTATGGTTACCCGGGAGATGCTATGAGGTTGCCAGGGTTTTTGCTATCATTTGTCATTTGATGTTGCTATGAGGATCACAGGGAGTTGCTATATGTTTGCCAGGGTGATGCTGTCCTTACCAGGGTGTAAATTATAGCCATGATGATGCTATGGTTACTAGGGATTTGTTCTACGTTTTCCTTGGTGTTGCCATTGCCAGTGTTGTTATGTGGTTGCCAGGGTGTTGCTATAGTTACCAGGCTGTTGCTATGGTTACCATGGAGTTATGTGATTGCCAAGGTATTGCTATGGTTACCAGGGAGTTTCTGCATGAACCAGGGTGATTCTATGATTACTAGGGTGTTGCTATGTGGTTGGTAATTGCTTGTGATGTTTCTGATTCGTACATCATTTTAGATAGCTGGAAGAATCGGTGTAAATGCTGAGATGTTCAGTGTGCTTGTTAGTGTAGGGTTGATGTGAGAAATCACTCGTGTCTTAAACTCAGCCGCTACAGGACAAGTTGTGCGATTCACTGAACCGTCGTCGGATCTTCACTGGCTGGCATCAGTGTGAAGCTGCTGTGCTTTGGCCATGAATGTTTCTGTTGTTCTGAACCATCTGATCTACAAACCATAAAACAACATCTGGAGAAAAACCTTCAGCTGGTTTCAATGTTCTCCACACAAACAAACAAATCATAAAGCCGCTCGACACACGCACAATAAAACACACATTACAGAGCTATTAAAAGAAGAAACAAGATTCTCTCCACAATTACAAACATCACGAGTCCTGATGATCCCACACACACACACACACACATCACAGCACGTCCCGCGTTAGAGAGGAATCTCGGCTTTGATCTCTGACGAATCACACACTCACTCACTCACACACACACACATATTTCTGAAGTCGGGCCAACAAGATTCCAGACAGAATTGCTGCAGTTGTTTGGCTCGAGACGAGACGAGCTCTATAAATACGCAGCATGTTTGACACAGAGAAGCATCTGTTGATATAAACACTGAACACACTCCGCCTGAAAGAACGGAACCGATTCTCTGTGCCGAACCAGACTCGGGTGCTTCTGCTGGTCTTGGAGGATTTCCCAGGGTTTTCATTCGACGCTGTGACTTCACACACTCCAGACCCGACGACAGTCTTTCACAGAACAGCTCAAACTCGCCACGAGAGTGAAGTTTCGCTGGTCTGTCGTGTCGAGTGAAACGCTTCTCGAACAAGAACAAATGTAGGCGGGGCTTGATTTGATTGGACGGTTGTGGTTCGCTATTGGTGGATGTCATGTGAGTGACAGGTGGCCCCGCCCTCATCATAATCATCAGAGAAGAGATATTCTGATTCAACATTATGAATTTAACACACTAATGATAAATCATTAAAACAAACTGCAATATTCCATAAAAAAGAAGAACTGTCAATTTTGATTTTAAAATTATTTAAGTGTTTTATCTTAAATAAAATGCTTAAACAACAAAAATAAAGAGATGTAAAATAAAGATGTAAAACATTCAAATGACATGGCAGCTGTTATTTGAAGGGCTCTTGAGTCTCCAGTGAACACTAGTTCCTCTAGTGCACATTCTGGTACTTTTGGAGGAAAGATGAGCGTTTCTGTGGAACGAGCCGCTCGTATCTGACATTCACAGACTGTCTGAAACATCCCACACACACACACACACACACACTCTGAGAATTAGGACGATTCCCTCCATCAGACGAACAGAATGAGTCACACTTCTATAGTCATCTTCAAACAATAACATGAGAATATTGAGGTCTTCTCTGACCATATTCGCACAGATGATAAAATGTCAAGTGCTTCAGTAACGGTGACGTCATGTGATCGTCTCATGACACGGAAGTGGAGAGCTGGAGGGGCTGATGGGGATTTTATGGAGGCGATCAATCGATTTCATGTTTAAATGGAGTTCATTTGCAGTCAAAAATCAACATTACATCTAGACACCAACAAAGAACCTTCATTGTTAGGAGGATGTGAGCGTTGTTAATATCAAAGCATAAAAATGCAATGAAATGAAGTTTTTCTGCTGTAGTTCGTCTCTTTCGGCGGCAGTCGGTTTGTGAACACTCAAATATAAACATATCGGCATCTGCGGTTAAAAACCCATGGAATCTTTCCAAATCAGCTTCATTACTGTGGAAAAACATTTCTTTGGGTCGTTTCAGATTCTTCACACGGAGAAAAGAAGCGGTTCCATTCGGATCGGATCTGCGGAGAACTAGAGACGGTTCTTTTGTGGCGTCGCTGCAAAAACTCCCTTTATTTTCAGAGTGTACAGAACAGATCCGAGGTATTTATTACATCGCAATAAATCATTAGGAGGGGGAAATCCTGTCAAAATATGATTGAGGAATGATTAAGAAGGTGGTTTCACTTTTCTTTCATTTTACTGTAGAGTTACTGTAATTACTGAGAAACATTACAAACACAAAACAAAAACACAGCGTGACGAACAAAAGAGTCCCTCAGTTAACAGACTCATACAAACGAATCATATTTTAATAACAGATGTTAAATAACACGTTTTCAGTGCTTTTTATGAGGAGGAGATCTAGAACCGATCCAGTCAAACGCTTTAGAGGTAAAAGACGAAGGTTTTCGCGGTACTTCCTCCTACGTCACGTGACCTCTCCAGCGTGATGACGTGATGTGTGGCGCATCAGAGCAGCGCAAGACCAGCATTTGTGCTTAAAAACTATATTTCTGTATCAAATGTGCGACGGTTTCTCTAGATCAGACTCTCATTCCTCGTCTGGATCATGTAGATCTTTGAAGCTGCACTGAAACTGACATTTGGACCCGTTGAACCCCAGTGAAGTCCACTATATGGAGAACAATCCTGGAGTGAGTTCCTTCATTTCTTCTCCACTGAAGAAAGAAAGAAAGGACATCTTGATGACATGCAGGAGGAGAGGGAATCATCAGGAGATGTTAATCCTGAGGTGAACTGATGCTTTAAAGGGAACGCAAACGCTCATGTTTGTGAGTGACTGTCATTTCTTTGTGAAATCTATAGCTTTCATTTTTCCCAGCGCCGTGAGGAAACAAACTCACAGCTGTTTTATTTCCTCACGACAGCCGAAGGGCAAATACCAGCGCGTGAGGACACTCTTTCAGGAGGAATATAAATATGAGCGTCCTGCACGTAAACTCAGAGCGTCCAAAGCAAACAGTCGAGGGCCGAGACGGACTCCAGCTGGACGAGGGAATCTCTTCACACTCCCATCGGCTCCGTTTGCGTAACCGCGGCGATGGAGCCGCAGACACCTTGAACCTGCTTGAACTCGTCCAGGGGTGTTTCCTTCTGCTTTCACAATGATCTTTACTGTCGCTCGGGTCACACGCTCATCTCACTGTGACTCGGGACGCGTCCGGCATCGGGGCTCATGAGACGGCGCTGGAAGATTGTCACCTTTACGACTTCTTCAAACGCTGCGCTTCCCCTTCAGACGCCAGCTATATTTAGCAGCACTTTAAGGCTGATGAAGGTCATCTTCAGGGGTTTTCCAGATGTCAGATCAGCTGCAGATGAAACTGAAAGTCTGGTGGATCCCGGACGCTATTTGTGTTAAACAAAATTAAAGCTTTTTATTTATAGGCCTTAAAACACACACACACACACACACACACACACGAGCTCAGAGGGGAAGTTGTGCTGATGACATCATCACGCATGAAATATTCAGATTCTATTAGAATAGAACCATCATCGCTGTCATTATACACTTCTCCCTGCTATTAAATATGAGCAATACTCTATATATATATATTTTTTATACATATTTTTATACACACACACACACACACACACACACACAGTGGGTACGGAAAGTATTCAGACCCCCTTAAATTTTTCACTCTGTTATAGTGCAGCCATTTGCTAAAATCATTGAAGTTTATTGTTTTCCTCATTAATGTACACACAGCACCCCATATTGACAGAAAAACACAGAATTCTTGACATTTTTGCAGATTTATTAAAACACAAAAACTGGAACATCACATGGTCCTCAGTATTCAGAGCCTTCGCTCAGTATTTAGCAGAAGCAGCTTTTGATCTCATACAGCCGTGAGTCTTTTTGGGAAGATGCAACAAGTTTTTCACAACTGGATTTGAGGATCCGCTGCCGTTCCTCCTTGCAGATCCTCTCCAGTCCTGTCAGGTTGGATGGTAAACGTTGGTGGACAGACATCTTTAGGTCTCTCCAGAGATGCTCAGTTGGGTTTAAGTCAGGGCTCTGGCTGGGCCATTCAAGAACAGTCATAGAGTTGTTATGAAGCCACTGCTTCGTTGTTTTAGCTGTGTGTTTAGGGGCATTGTCTTGTTGGAAGGTAAACCTTCGGCCCAGTCTGAGGTCCTGAGAACTCTGGAGAAGGTTTTTGCCCAGGATATCCCTGTACTCGGCCGCATTCATCTTTCCCTCGATTGCAACCAGTCGTCCTGTCCCTGCAGCTGAAAAACATCCCCACACCATGATGCTGCCACCACCATGCTTCACTGTTGGGGCTGTATTGGACAGGTGATGAGCAGTGCCTGGTTTTCTCCACACATACCGCTTAGAATTAAGGCCAAAAAGTTCTATCATGGTCTCATCAGACCAGAGAATCTTATTTCTCACCATCTTGGAGTCCTTCAGGTGTTGTTTAGCAAACTCCATGCAGGCTTTCATGTGTCTTGCACTGAGGAGAGGCTTCAATCGGGCCGCTCTGCCATAAAACTGGTGGAGGGCTGCAGTGATGGTTGACTTTCTACAACTTTCTCCCATCTCTGGAGCTCAGCCACAGTGATCTTTGGGTTCTTTACCTTTATCAGTATAATCAAACACAGCTGGACTCAAATGAAGACGTAGAACCATCTCAAGGATGATCAGAAGAAACGGACAGCACCTGAGCTCAATATATGAGTGTCACAGTGAAGGGTCTGAAAACTGAGGACCATGTGATATTTCAGTTTTTCTTTTTTTAATAAATCTGCAAAAATGTCAAGAATTCTGTGTTTTTCTGTCAATATGGGGTGCTGTGTGTACATTAATGAGGGAAAAAAATGAACTTTAGTTTAATTTAAATTAAATGATTTTACATATATTTAAATTAAACTTAATGAAACTGAAGAACTAGATTAACTAGAATACACACTTATTTTATTTCAGTTAAAGCTTATTTTATTTTAAATAACATTTATTTTAGTCTTATTGAACTAGAAACAAAACAGTAAGAATGACTGAATGTCATTATTGTTATTATGAGGAAAAAACTAATAATTTAATCAAAATTAACATGCATAAAATGATTCATGTTTGACTAATCCCAACAAACCGTCCCATACCGGCGTGATCAAAAAGATCTTAAACTAGATGGAACTAGATTAAATATTTTGACTGTTCAGACTTATGACCCGTAACTCTGAGTGTCGGTCAAGTGTTCACTGTTGGCCAGAGGAGAACTGACCCTCGACTGAGCCTGGTTTCTCCCGAGGTTTTTTTCTCCATTTGTTGGAGTTTTGGTCCTTTGTCTTGTTTAAGTTGGGGACACTCGCTTGATATTCAGCAGTGTTTTTGGTGTCGTTGTATGTGAACTGAGCCGAGCCGGACCATTACGTCACTGTTTTCTGCAGTGCTGATATACATACATTAACTAGACTAATAACTACTGATATTTGCAACGGAATGAATCACTAATATATAGAATAAGCTGCACAATGACACCATTTTCTTATCAATGTAAAGCTGCTTTGCCACAATCTGCATTGTAAAAAGCGCTATATAAATAAAGATGACTTGACTTGACTAATGTGAACTTTAAAGCGGATTCTGCCCGTCATTAAGGCTCGTTATCAACAACGATGACGATAACTGTACGGTTCAATTAAACGTTAGTAATCAACAATTTAAAAACTTATTGAATAAATACTTTTTCTGCTCTCCATCGTCCTCGCCCTGAACGAGGCTTCAGCGCAGGTCACACGGAGAATCAAGCCCTCGCTCCGGCTGGAAGAAACAAACTCGTTACGCAACTCGCCAATTACTTCTGGGAAATCAAATCAGTGTAATGAGCGGTTACGTAAAGGACCCTTTTCTGAGAAGGAAGTGATTCGGAAGAGGCCAAACGCCGACAGCCTGAATGAGTGAATCCCAGCGGAAGGCTCCTCCATCCCAGCGGAAGAGCAGGAAAGTCCCAGCTGAGAGAATGACATCCAGCTGGAATCCACCCAGAATCACCTGCGCGCACAAAACCCCCTCGTCCCACGGTCACGCCCACACGCGTTTGTTTCCATCACAATGAGGGGAAACTCGCCGCTGTAACGACACCGGTACTTTCCGCACACACATCTGAAGCTCAATGTCGCCGGGCGTGCGGTTTGTGAACGCACCTGTCGCCACGCCCAGTGGGAGCGCTGCGTAACCCGAGCCTCACCTGTGCAAACACGCGCACAATAACACAGAGGCACGGCGGCGTTTTGTAGTAAACTTTATGGAGTTAAAATGCTTACGGTACATGGAGAGAGAGCACGAGATGGAGTCACATGGTTCACGCTATTTACACCAATCACAGAGTCTTAATGGAAGGTTCCAGTCCATCGGCTCTACTTAAAACTATAAATTAAGCAGAAGTCAACACAAACATTGTTCTCGCTGCTTCGCTCTAGAGCACAAACTCACTCAACGTTTCTCTATACAGCACAAGTTCCTCTTCCAGTCGTGTTCGGCCGCAGCTTCACTGCGATTGGTCGGCCGTGGGGCTGGCCGCCGCCCCCTCGTCGTTGCTGCTGTCCACTTCCTGTTCCATGGCGGCCTCCTCGTCCAGGCGCTGGCTGGTGTAGTCGCTGATCTCCAGGAAGCCGCTGGGCTCCACCACCACATTCGACTGGCTGGAGTCGGGCATGATGGAGTACTGCGGGATCACCTGACCGGAGACACAAGCACACGCGCTGGAGTCAGAGCTCACACACACACACACACACACACACACACACACACACACACACACACACACACACACGTTCCCTAAACCTCTGCGGACAGATTACGGTCTTTATCTGCTTCCGTACAATCATAAAAAAGACTTTTCCCTCAATTTCCGAGGGTGAACTCAGTTACTCCAGACTTCAACATTCCAGCATAATTGAAAACCAACATTTTAAAGGCTTTAAAAAATAAAAACAATACTTTTTGAAGCTTATATTTAAAATGATGTTTTCAATTAAACCGTAACGTTGAACTGCTGCAATGACTCATTTCATGCCATTAACACATGATTTTTAAAAATGTACCATCTTTACGTTTTTTTCTACATTAATTTGGAGATTCAACCCTAAAATATGTATTAAAGTTAAGGCTGACAGTCGATTAAAACTTTACATGATGTGGATTAATTAAAATCGCAAATTTCCCCAAAAGATAATTTAAAGTCATTATTGTGTTAAGTAGCTTTAGAAAGAAAAAACATTTGATTCAACATCACAATCTTTTACTCAACCTCATGTATATTATATATATATATACATATATGAAACGCATTTATTAAGAGACAAACTTGTTCGATGCAATTAATTGCAATTAACAGTCCTCTCGAAATGAGAAACTAAAACTGACAGTAGTTGACGGTAAATGTCTAAATTAGCAAGTCATTGAATCATTGGTTCAACTCGTTCAAACAGCTGATTCATTCAGAAATCAAAGTAAATGGATCATTGATTCACCCGATTTATTCGCTCTAAATCTCCTCACTTATACTGTGAAACACTTTCACAAACCAGTAGTGAGACACTGACTGGTCCTCACTAGATAAAAAGGTTTATAAAATCGACCAAAAGATTTATTTAAATCTAGTGATGGTCACATGGCAGGTTTAGGAGTAGAGGTGGAGTTAGGAGAGAGAAAATATCACTGACCTGATCTAAAATCAATGGAAGTCTATGGAATGACCTCACTGAGACAGCAATACAGACGTGTGAGTGTGTGTGTGTGCGCGCGTGTGTCACACCTGTATGATGTCCAGCTCTTTGCTCTTGACGCGGCTGAAGGGCGCGTGCGCCAGCGTCTGTTTGGAGCTGCTGATGAGCGAGGAGGCGGGCGGGGCTTTGGTCAGCGGGCCGCAGTCACTGGACGAGTCCACCACCATGGGCTCGGCGCCGGGGTCGATCTCTGCCTCCATCATGGAGATCTTCAGGATGTCGGAGACGGACGGTTTCTCCGCCGCCTGCGCACTGGAGCTGGACTCGGGCTGCAGCTTGACCGACGCCTCGCCGCTGCTGGACACGGGCGGACACTGATGGTGGCTGCCGAACGTGATCTTGGTGACGGTGGCGCCCTGCGTTATGATTGGCTGCTGCACCTGAGACGCACACAGAGAACTGGAACTATAACTAAAAGTAATAAAGCCATCATTCTTACTCAAAGACAGAGAGCTTTAAAGTTTTGATTTGAGCATCTGACAACAGACGACAAAACTGAACAATATCATGTGTGACGCTATCAATACAGTTACTGTTACAGTCAGATTACCACCGTTCCTGATCATTAATTTGTATTAAATCATAAATCCTAAAAAAAATTAAAAGCACAAATTTCTGAAAAAAATATATAATACATTATTAAATTGTTTAATTGTAATTTTAATTGGACTTTATTATTTTAATTTAATTAAACCATTAAAATAGAATCCATGAAAATTACAATAAAGGATTTAGAGAATATTTTTGTTTTTTACTTTAAAAATTGTTAAAATGTATAAGTTTATCAATTTAATTTACAAATGCTTTTTTTTTTTTTTAAACCAACATTTAATTCAACTATTAAATCAGAGACCAGAAAACAACAGCAATAATAATACAAATGTTTAAATGAATAAAAAAAGGAATCCAGTAAAATTACAATTGAAATGATGGAATTTGGGAAAAATATATTTTTTTGTTACACTTATAATAAATCAGGATCGTAGATTAAATTTAAGTTTTTCGATTTCAATTTATTAGACATGCTTTTTAATTATAATATATATATATATGTTAAATGAATAAATTGCTGTTAAACCGTATTAGTTACTGGATTTCAATTAATCAGACATGCTTATTGACGATTAACAAACATTCAATTATCCAGAAAAATCAAAGAGAATTTTTCCTCTGAGGGTTCAGAGAGAATCCCTGATCTGCATCACACCTGACCGCTGCAGCCGGCCGTCTTCCCGGAGCCCACGGGGTGATGCGCCTGCAGCGGCGGCGGCTGCGACAGCTGCGTGTGTGTGTTGGGCCGGTTGTGTGAGGTGGGCGCCTGCTGCAGTCGGGGCAGCTGCGGCGTGTGTGGAGGGTTGGAGGCGGCGGGCGGCGGCGCGGGCGGGCGGAGGGCCAGCAGAGGGCGACGCAGACGCTCTCTGTACGGAGGGTCTGGCTGAGACCGGCTCCGCTCTCTTAGAGGAAGTGGGCGTCTCGGACGGGCCGGCCGCGGGCTTGCTGAGGTGCTGCTGGGAGGAGCGGTAGAACAGACCCGTCTGAGGGTCCAAGGTGTCGCCCTCGAACTCGCCCTCCTCCACCAGCATCTGCTCCTGCAGCGGCTTCCCCTCCACCTGCGCACACACACACACTCAGGATCTAACAGTGCTGCTCGATTACGGCAAGAATCATAATCACGATAAGTCTTGTTAAATGTTAATTACACAAATTACATTTCAAAACTCCTGATAAGCAGCGAAACTACACAACATTTACTTCTAAACACAGTTCAGCTGCTACACACCGTATTATTTAATGCTGTCACTTTAAGAGCTTGTGTTTGTTTATGTACTGTGAACATTCACCATTTTAACATTTTTTGTGTGTGTATGTATAGTTTGTATAACATTCCTCTAATCACACTACTGTTACAGTTTTAACAGCAGAGCTCGTGTTCGCAACGTCAAGGTCATGGGTTCAAATCTCCGGGATCAAGATGTGTAATGGGTTTCACAGCGACACAAACACACGCTCCCTCAGACTCGAGTGAGTGCGGGTGTGACCTGTTGTGCGGCGGCTCCAGACGGGGCGGTGCTGCTCTTGGCTGTAGGTGGCGCCGCTGACGTCGGACAGGAAGTGGACTGGTTCTGGCTGCTGGACGCAGTGACGTCTCCTCCCATCACAACTTTACACACTTTCCCTGAAACTGCTGGAAATCAAATTGAGACTTTTGCACAATTAACACGAATACTTCACATCCACACAGAACATAAATCAAGCATCAGATTGTTTTACTTCATTAAACGGCACACAATTAACGGTTTAATTCTCTCATAATATCCACTGCAGCTTCAGTGTCTGAAACGCTTCGGCCTCTCTAAACCCCGCCTCTCTGAGAGCTGCTCTGCTGTGATTGGTCAGACACCAAACGCTCATTATCATATCTGAATCTCAGCTCTTGATTCGAACAGTAACGACGGTGAATCAACGTGAACAACACGAACCAAACTCTTCCGGTCTACAGGGATTGAGGGCGGGGCAAAGAGACGCTGATCAGCCAATGACGAGCAGAGGAGGGCATTATGCAAATGTGTTACATTAACATGGGTTCAGCAGGAAGTGAGACTGGAATTACTCATTAGAGCGGTTCAGAATCACTTCTTTTTTTAATCTGCACTTTGACCTTTGAAAGTTTGCAGACCTTTTACTTTTAGAAACGGCTTTATTACAAGGAAGAGCTGAAAAAGCATAACAGGGGCAATTTAAGGCATATAGTGCACCATTAAGACTTTATGACCTTAAAAATAAGTCTTAAATTCAGTTTGATTGAATTTAAGGACCCAGTGGACTTCACTGGGGTTCAACGGGTCCAAATGTCAGTTTCAGTGCAGCTTCAAAGATCTACATGATCCAGACGAGGAATGAGAGTCTGATCTAGAGAAACCGTCGCACATTTGATACAGAAATATAGTTTTATCCACAAATGCTGGTCTTGCGCTGCTCTGATGCGCCACACATCACGTCATCACGCTGGAGAGGTCACGTGACGTAGGAGGAAGTACCACGGGGCGAAAAATCAAATTCAACATCATTATTTTACTTTTTTGTAAAGACTGTTTGACTTAATCTTTGATGTTCTCTTTGTAAACACTGGATCGGTTCTTCCTCCTACGTCACGTGACCTCTCCAGCGTGATGACGTGATGTGTGGCGCATCAGAGCAGCGCAAGACCAGCATTTGTGGATAAAAACTATATTTTTTGTATCAAATGTGCGACGGTTTCTCTAGATCAGACTCTCATTCCTCGTCTGGATCATGTAGATCTTTGAAGCTGCACTGAAACTGACATTTGGACCCGTTGAACCCCAGTGAAGTCCACTATATGGAGAACAATCCTGGAACGTTTCTGAACATCTTGGATGACATGGAGGTGAGTAAATGATCAGGACATTTTAATTCTGAAGTGAACTGATCACTTAAATGACTGGGTCGAGTTAGTCGTCAGTGTTGATGTTACCGATAGGAATGTATTCAGTGACTGTGTCCGTCTCTCCGGCGGTCTGACCCGACGGCTCCGGCGACTGTCTCCTCTCTGCGGCCGCGGGAATCGGCACTGCCATCTGACTCAGGTCGATGGTGTGCTGTCGTGGTTTGGCGTCGCTCTTCTCCTTCACTGTAATGTGACACACACACACAGGTTAACGCAGCAGGAAGGTGACAGAAGAAGATGCAGGGGTCACATGGGTCAGACACGCACCGCTGGTCTGCTGCAGCTCCAGCAGTGCTTTGATGGTGGACGTCGCCGACTGAGACTCTCCCGTCACGTCCTGGTAGATGATGGTGGGACTCGCTTCCACTGCAACTTCCTGCTCGGTCCAGTCCTGCCCTCTGGAGGTGATGACGTGAACGACCGGCTGAGAGTCTGGATCACAGAGAGAACATTTTCACAGACTGAAACGGAAGTAGCGACTATATTCACAAAAAAATGATGCCTCAATATTTTCTGGGATTTTCCCAATAACGATAATTAATTACGGAGTGCGTTTATGGTGTTGGGACTGGAGTTGCAAAGGGGCAAAAAGTGTCTGGAAAATTTCCACGGGAAATGAACCTGGGGAATTTTGGAAATATTAAAATTTAGAAACTCAACGGGAATTAACGAGAATTGGAAATTTCTATAAAATGTATCACGCAAACATTTTCATTTGGTCATAATAACATGAAATAAATTATTTATTTATTGCATCCAATTAATTCTAATTTATCAAATATGTAAAATATATTTCTTTTGCAGCAATTATTGTATATTTATTTCAGTGTCACATGATTCTTCAGAAAAAAAATCTACGACCCTGATTTAAGACTCGGTTATCATCAATGTTGGACACAGCTGTGCAGCTTAATATATTTTTAATACCCGTGTCTCTGTTGAATAAAAAGTTAAAAAGAACAGGATTTATTGAAAATCGAATTCCCATGGAAAATTTCCAGCCTTGAAAATTCCTGGAATTTCGCAACCGTAGTTGGGATCTCGGCCAGTCTGGACTCTATTGTGCTCACATCACTGACAGACGCCATCTTTTCCAATAAGACTTTATGAGCATTTCTAGCTTTATAAAGCCATTATTTTAACCTAATTAAATATGTGAATCATTTTTTGTGTGAAATTCTTTCATTTGATCAAATTTAATTAGAAGACGACACTACAGGGCTGATACCAAATCAAATGAAATCAGTATCAACCAAAATCATCTTTGCACTGCAGAGGAAACACAGAATCTGCATTTAGATGCATTTACAGACGGTTTAATGAAGCTCAGATGCGTTTAACCTGCAGTGGCAGATGTTATGAAGCATGAATATTTATATTATAAAATATTCAGAAATTTAAAAAACAAAAAGATACTTTAAAGGTGAAATTAGAACGCCAGTAGGTGGCAGCAAGTCACCGTTAAAGCATTAGTTCGCTTCAGAATTAAAATGCCCTGATAATTCCCTCTCCTCCATCTCTTTCTTTCTTCAGTAGAAAAGAAACATTCCAGGATTTTTCTCCATATAGTGGAGCGTTGAACACTGGGGATCCTCGTCTGGATCATGTAGATCTTTGAAGCTGCACTGAAGCTGACATTTGGACCCGCTGAACCCCAGTGAAGTCCACTATATGCAGAACAATCCTCTTTCAAGACCACCAGCTCACGCATGATGTCAAACGCGTGTTTGCGGACCGTGAGTGCTGTCGGACGGCACCGGGCTGCCCTCGGCGAACGAGGCCGAGTCGTCCTTGAGCGCCCCCTCCTGAGCGGAGCCGGCGGCGGATTCGGCGCCGCGAGAGACCTGCTGCAGCGTCTCGCTGACCAGCTGACGGGCCTGTTCGCTCACCACCGCCGTCTGAAACGCCATGGGCTTGGGCTTGATCAGCACCTGCGGACAAACACCGGACAGGCCGTGTGAGATATCAGGAGCGACGGACGCTTCCAAACCGATGAGAAACGGGGCTAAAGGTTGACCTGTGTTTTTCCCTGCTGTCCGTAGACGATCTTGGTGGGGATGATTTTGGTAGCGGTGGTGGGCTGGACGCCCGCACCGAGGCTCTTGGGCTGCGTCACGATCATTTTGGTGATGGGCCGCGAGGCGGTGATGATGGCGGGCTTGGCTCCGGACACCGCCTGCAGGCTCTTCTCTCCCTGAAACACACACAGCGTCGTCAGCGGCGCGTCGGCACCCGTACGCGTCACGTGAGGGTCATGTGACCTCACCCCCGCGTTCAGCAGCGTCGTGACGACGTTCTTCCCCGGCAGACCCTGGATGGTGGTTCCTTTGCCGGTGGTTTTCTGCACCACGATCACATTGGGTTTAGACGTCATGGGGATGGTGGTGATCTTCGTGGTGGTTCCTGTCGACACACAACGACACAAACATGTAAATATATAAATGACACGCTCATATATAGTCTCGGGTTCGGCTCCTCTTACCCGACACCATGTTGCTGGTGATGATCTTCCCTCCC
>CM074289.1:318806-351306 GCA_037194245.1 Opsariichthys bidens
TCAGTGATTAATGCTTTAAAAAACATGTTTCTTACTTCAAAGAACTTTTTGAAAATGTAAAGAACCTTTGTGTGATGGAAAGATTCCATTGATTAAAGGTTCTCCCATGGAACCATCGCTGAGAGTAAAGACGCTTTGATAACGTCATGTTTTGAATCCGCTGGTCTGTGACGTTTAGATCGACACGATTTCTTGGTGTTTGATTGATCGTATTGAGGCTTCGGTTTCCCAACAATCGAACACGCTGAACTCGCGTCGATCACGCGTACGTCCGAATGGTCTTTCAAAGGTGCTTTATTGGCATCAATGCTTCCATCCATGGAAGAACAAAAGGTTCTTTAGATTTTTCAAATGTTCTTCACGCTAAGATAAAATGGTTCTTTTAAGGGACTGATCACTGAAAGGTTCTTTGGGGAACCAAAAGTGATTCCACTATGGAATTGCTTTGAAACCACCCACTTTTAGAACCTTTATTTAAGAGTGAATATGAGCGGAAGTCAAATATTGTGTCATGTTGTTTTAACTGAGAGTGTGTTGCACAGGAGGACAGACGAGGTTTCCCACATCCTCCCCGACACACACACACACGCACAGTAAATGTACCTTGGTCTATATACACACACACACGATCCATCAAAGGTTTGGAAATAAATCATTTGGCTGCATTTATTTGATCCGAAATGCAGTAAAAACAGTTATGTTGCGAAATATTTCAAAATGTACACCATGTAACGTTTGCCCTCTAGCGGTTACAAAACAAAACTGCATGCATTTTGCGGAAGAGATCGTTTCGGTTCTGCGCGACTGATCGAATGAGTGTGATTCTCCTGCTGCTCATAAAACATTCAGACGGATCTCAAGCTGAAGGTGTTTCTGCAGCGTTACACATTAATAGACATGAAAATAAATTCCAGCACAGTCTAAAATATAAGGTCGGACAAGAAGGACTGGTGATGAATCGACTCATTATTTCAATTTTGCATAGTGTACCTTTTACAGTTTTTACTGTATTTTTGCTCAAATAAATGCAGCCTTGTTTGAGCAGAGAAGACTTCTTTAAACATCTTAATTATTCCACATTTTTTGGCGTTCCAGCTAAACAAAAACGTGTTGCAAGAACGTTTCGCTGATGCTCTTATTAAAACATTATTTCTGAACACATTTCGGTTTCGTGTTCATGTTTTGACTTTCTGCTTTTGACGCCGTGTTCCGTTGTGTTGTCCAGTGAACAAAGCATCTGTCAGGCGCGGGCCACCGTCATGATGTACGACGAGGGCAGCAAGCGCTGGCTACCGGCCGGTTCCGGCGCTCAGGCCGTCAGTCGGATCCACATCTTCCAGAACCCCAGTAACAACAGCTTCAGGGTGGTGGGACGCAAACAGCAGGCGGATCAACAGGTAAACATGCGAGACGGGTTTAGACAATCGTGGGAAGTTGCGTGTGTGAAGCCACCGCACGACGGAGGAGGAAGTCACGGCGATTGTGTGTTCAGATGTTCAGTGTGTGGCGTGTCGACGCACTCGTCGCCGGTAACGTCCGTACTGGGCAGCGTGGGAAAGTGCCGAGCGGCGCAGATCTCTGTGGTTTTCTCTGAGACGTCTCGGTCTCACAGCTTCTGAATTCTTTCATTTCCTGTGAAACGTGTCAGATGCGTTCTGCAGTCTTCTGCACAGCACCACACACAAACACAAACCCGTCGGTTCGTTCATCTGTGCAGGTGGTCATTAACTGTCCTCTGGTCCGCGGGATCAAATACAACCAGGCCACGCCCACGTTTCACAGTGGCGGGACGCGCGGCAGGTCTGGGGTCTGAACTTCGGCAGTAAAGAGGACGCGGCGCAGTTCGCCAGCGGCATGATGAACGCGCTGGACGTGCTCAGCGGTCACACGGACGCGGTCAGATGATCAGGAGCGATTAATGTGGCACATTACCTGTATGTTTGGAGTTTTGTCTGATCTGTGTGATTTGGTTTCTGTCGTTCAGGTGCGTGTCCTCCTCCTCCTCGGCCGCCTCAGAACGGCCCGAGCGCCGAGGAGCTGGAGCAGAGGAGGAGGTATGAACATCTTCTTCATCATCATCTTCTTCATTAGCTCAGACCTGATTCACGTCACTCGTTGTTAGCGATTCATCATCAGTGACGTTATTCTACACAAATCAATGTAACATCCAATCATTCATCAACCAATGAAATCAAGTCCCGCCCACTTTTATTTGAACATTCTGTTTCACTTTGAAATGCGTCACATTACAGAAGAAACATTTTTGGTTATTCCATCTGAGAAAGTATCATTCATTGTGCATTAATTAATTTATATTCATATTCTCAGATGGAATACCCATTATATCACTTCTGTAATGTGATGCATTTATTAATTTATTAATTCATTTGATTTATTTGTGCGTTGATTGATTTATCATTTGAATGGGTTTCGTGTGGCTGTCAGTGATCTGTGTGTTTGTTCAGGCAGGAGCAGCAGGAGAGAGAGAGACAGGAGCAAGAGAGACGGGCATCTGCCGCTCCAGCTCCGCCCCCTACTCCTCCTCCCGCTCCATCCTCTGCTGCTCCTCCTCCTCCCCCCGGACCTCCACCTGCTCCAGGACCCCCACCACCGCCGCCCCCACCACCACCTCCTTCAGGAGGAGGAGCTCCGCCACCGCCACCACCCCCGCCCTCTGGAGGAGGAGGAGGAGGAAGGAGGAGGAGGAGGAGACGGAGGTCCTGGCCGCAGCACTCGCCGCAACTAAACTACGCAAAGTGGCCAAGGTCAGTCAGACTGAAGTTCACCTGATCCGCTGCGTTCATCTGTGAGATTTTGTTCATGTTTTGAGCGGATGATTGAAGATCTTCTGTGGATGTGCAGGAGGACAGTGGAGCGGCAGCTCCTGCAGTGAGCGCCAGTGCAGGAGGAGGAGGAGGAGGGAGGAGGAGGAGGAGGAGGAGGAGGAGGACTGATGGAGAAATGAGCGCCATTCTCGCTCGACGGTCAGTTAAATGCCACCACAATGTTTGCTCTGGAATACTATAGCATAAATTGTGTCATCTATAACTCCTTTCTCAAGATGTAATCTCAGTCTCTGGTGTCTCCAGTGAAGTTTCAGCTCAGATCATTTATTATCGCTCGTCAAATTCGCCTCTATTTGGGTTAGGGTTATTTGTGTGCGTCCCTTTAAATGCAAATGAGCTGCTGCTCCAGAAGAGGGGCGGAGCTTCAACGCTCAACAACAACAAAGCTGGAGAATCTCACGCAGACAAAATGAGGAAAGAAGTGTTCAAACGGATGGAGAGACTCAGGAAGACGTTTCTGAACGGTTCGTGGATCAATTGATGTTGATCGACTCGTCACTAGCGTGTGTCGTCACGTTCGTCTTTATTCCTCCAATCGACCCTCGTTTGTGAAGCGTAAAATGACGGCATTCGACGACAACAACTCTTCCTCTTCTCTAAAGCGGCCCGACATGGCCCCGCCCCCTTTGTTGAGTGTTCTCGGGGGCGGAGTTTATGTAAATGTTGGGGTTTGTGATGTCACTAACCCGGGAAGAAGCTCGTTGTATTCGTTTGATGCGATTTCTATAAAAGAAAATCGTCGTGACTTTGCAGATGTTGTTTCTGCTCAAACAGCGACATCACACTCTGACTGAAGCTAAAAGAGTGACATCCTCTTTAAACGACCAGTTCTTTACCAAAGACTTTAATTTAGATGAACAGAGACGGTGCACTCATATTACTATGAATGGGAGAAAGTGCATCGCGCAATATAGCGGAAAAGTCCCGCCTTCTAAATAAAAGAGCCAGAAAATGTTCCCTTAACGTTCGTATAACCAAGAAAATTAAAAATAAACTGGACACTTTGAATATTCAGAGAAATATACCATTTTCATAACTGAATGGGAACGTCATGTGGTTGTGCACTGGTGTGTGTGTTTCGAGTCATTCTGAAATCACGCTTCAGTCAGTCATCCTCAGATCTTCATCTGTGTTGCAGGAGGAAGGTTGCCGACACTCCGGCGGTGAAGAAGGAAGACGTAAGTGTTTGTGTTTTACTGATCTCTGTGTGAGGACGGCGACTCTGATTTCTGCTGCGCTTTCTGCTTTCAGGCCGGTTCTGTGAGCAACGACTCCAAATCTGCAGGTGAGAAAATCACTTCATCTTCTCACCACACTTCCTGTTTACAGTGAAACGGCTCACTTCACGTCGTCGCCTCACCCCTGCTTCCTGTTTCCCATTCAGATAAAGCAGACGTGCTGAAGAAGCCTTGGGAGAAACCGTCGTCCATTTCACGGTAAAGTCGCGTCTTCTTCTGTGTGTGTGTGTGTCCGCAGGAACACTGACGTGTAACTTTAATATTATTTATATGCTATTAGAATTGTTATTAATAGCTTTTATTTGTAGTTATTTTGTTAAGTGCTTCTGTCATCTGTATTGGGTTTTCGTTTGTTTTATTTCAGTTAGTAATCGTAGAACGAACTTATTTTAATTTTCTTTTACTTTTTTATTTAATATTTATGTTTTATTATATTTCAACTTGACGATGTTTTTAGTAGGTTTAGTTAATGATAAACTCTCTGGTTTAACAGGGTGAACTCGGCGCCAAAGACTCAGGACAAGAGCCCGGTTTCTCCAGCAACCGCTGCTCCGTTGAGCAGGTATTCCATACTTCTGTCTGTCGGTTCTGAGGGTTCTGTGTGTTTCTGACGGTTCTGAGGGTTCTGTGTGTTTCTGTGTGTTTCTGACGGTTCTGAGGGTTCTGTGTGTTTCTGTCGGTTCTGAGGGTTCTGTGTGTTTCTGTCGGTTCTGAGGGTTTCTGAGGGTTCTGTGTGTTTCTGACGGTTCTGAGGGTTCTGTGTGTTTCTGTCGGTTCTGAGGGTTCTGTGTGTTTCTGACGGTTCTGAGGGTTTCTGAGGGTTCTGTGTGTTTCTGTCGGTTCTGAGGGTTCTGTGTGTTTCTGACGGTTCTGAGGGTTTCTGAGGGTTCTGAGTGTTTCTGTCGGTTCTGAGGTTTCTGTGTGTTTCTGTCGGTTCTGAGGGTTCTGTGTGTTTCTGACGGTTCTGAGGGTTCTGTGTGTTTCTGTCGGTTCTGAGTTCTGTGTGTTTCTGTCTGTTCTGAGGGTTTCTGAGGGTTCTGTGTGTTTCTGACGGTTCTGAGGGTTTCTGAGGGTTCTGAGTGTTTCTGTCGGTTCTGAGGTTTCTGTGTGTTTCTGTCGGTTCTGAGGGTTTCTGAGGTTCTGTGTGTTTCTGACGGTTCTGAGGGTTCTGTGTGTTTCTGTCGGTTCTGAGGGTTCTGTGTGTTTCTGTCGGTTCTGAGGGTTTCTGAGGGTTCTGTGTGTTTCTGACGGTTCTGTGTGTTTCTGTCGGTTTCTGAGGGTTCTGTGTGTTTCTGTCGGTTCTGAGGGTTCTGTGTGTTTTTTGTCGGTTCTGAGGGTTCTGTGTGTTTCTGACGGTTCTGAGGGTTTCTGAGGGTTCTGAGTGTTTCTGTCGGTTCTGAGGGTTCTGTGTGTTTCTGTCGGTTCTGAGGGTTTCTGAGGGTTCTGAGTGTTTCTGTCGGTTCTGAGGGTTCTGTGTGTTTCTGTCGGTTCTGAGGGTTCTGTGTGTTTCTGAGGGTTCTGTGGGTTTCTGTGGGTTCTGAGTGTTTCTGTCGGTTCTGTGGGTTTCTGTGGGTTCTGTGTGTTTCTGACGGTTCTGTGGGTTTCTGTGGGTTCTGAGTGTTTCTGTCGGTTCTGTGTGTTTCTGTCGGTTCTGAGGGTTCTGTGTGTTTCTGACGGTTCTGAGGGTTTCTGAGGGTTCTGTGTGTTTCTGACGGTTCTGAGGGTTCTGAGTGTTTCTGAGGGTTCTGAGGGTTTCTGAGGGTTCTGTGTGTTTCGTCAGGTTCTTGTGTTGTTCTGACGGTTTTGAGTGTGAAGATTAAAATTTCATTGTTTTAATATTATTTAAATATATAAACAAATGTATATTTTATTTGAAAGAGTGTAATGCATGAGGGTTCAGTTTGCATGAAAATGTTATGCAGGGAGGAGAGATCATTTTGGTTGCACAGGAATGTGTGTGCGTGTATTGTGAAGGGGGTGCACATGTTGCATATGTTTCTGCTGATGCAGGGGCTCCATGATGAAAACTACTGATGTACAGTATTCCCTATAAGGAAGTAGAATGTGCATGTATGAAGCATACGTGCTATTTTGAAGAAACCAACTTGTTTTTCTCAACCTTGTAAGGACTTGTATGATCTCTAGTCATGGTATATAAGATCAATGTAACACACTGCCCCCCTAGAGAAGAGAAGCTTAGAGAAGATAGAGAAGCCCAGGAAAGAGGGACATGAAGCTGGCTTGATGAACTTCTCTCCTGACACACAATAAAAGTTTTCCTTGGCAAAGCAACTTGGTATTCGGTCCTGTGATTCAACTATACGGGGACGAAAGCTGTAATTTCAGATCAACAAGTGTTTCGTCAGGTTCTGTCAGTTCTGAGTGTTTCTGTCGGTTCTGAGTGTTTCATCGGGTTCTTGTGTGGTTCTGAGGGCTCTGTGTGTTTTTTTCGGTTCTGAGTGTTTCTGAGGGTTCTGTGTGTTTCTGATGGTTCTTGTGTGGTTCTCAGGGTTCTGAGGGTTTCTTTCGGTTCTGAGTGTTTCTCTGGGTTCTGAGTGTTTCTGTCGGTTCTGAGTGTTTCTCTGGGTTCTGTGTGTTTCTGTCGGTTCTGAGGGTTATTTCGGGTTCTTTGTGTTTCATCGGGTTCTTGTGTGGTTCTGAGGGCTCTGTGTGTTTCGTTGGGTTCTTGTGTGGTTCTGACGGTTTTGAGTGTTTCGTTATGTTCTGTCGGTTTCTGAGTGTTTCTGTCGGTTCTGAGTGTTTCATCGGGTTCTTGTGTGGTTCTGAGGTTTCTGTCGGGTTCTGAGGGCTCTGTGTGTTTCTTTCGGTTTCTGAGTGTTTCTGAGGGTTCTTTGTGTTTCTGATGGTTCTTGTGTGGTTCTCAGGGTTCTGAGGGTTCTGTGTGTTTCTGTCGGTTCTCAGTGTTTTGTCGGATTCTTAGGGTTCTGAGTGTTTCTTTTGGTTCTGAGTGTTTCTGTCGGTTCTGAGTGTTTCTTTCGGTTCTCAGTGTTTCTCTGGTTCCCTCAGGAAGCCCAGCAGCACCGGAGGAGACGCAGGATTCAGAGACTCTTCAGAGCTGGAGAAATTCAAACAGGTCAGCTGCTCCGTCACACACCGACTCGTTTCTCTTCTGAACCTCCCGACTTACTAAAGCATGATGTGTCTGATTACAGGACATCCTGGAGGAGATGCGCAAAGAGCTGCAGAAAGCCAAAGAGGACATCATCAGCGGTCAGTCGTGCTCTTGAGGGAACCAGCGTGTGCTTCTTGCTTTGACGCTGATCTTGTGTTTTCATCCACAGCTCTGCTGGAGGAGCTGCAGAAGAGCAGCGTGGTGTAGCAGCGTCACGCGTGAACATCAGGATGATGAAGACACGTCTGCTCAAACCAGACTCAAGACGCTTCGTTCTTATGCACTGCAAACAAATGATCTTGTTCCTCAGTATTTCCGAACAAAATCAAGATGCATTTACTCGAGAAGCCGAATGACATCAGATATTAAGCCTTGTTTTGCTCCCACACCACATGACAACCGATCACAAAATCGGTGCGAAAATTAGTTATGCTCCAGATATATATATATATATGTATTTATTTATTTTTGTGGCCCGTCGAGAAAATAACCTTTGAGGTTAATGGACGTGCTGAATTACAAAATAATGATATTAACAGCCAGTCGCAGCCGACAGACGACACGTGATGATGTCCATCAAATATCTCAGCCAATCAGAGGAGAGTGTAGGCAGTCAACGGCCAAAAATACATATTTTTATACTATATTAATATACGAGAGAATAAGTAAAGTAGAATTTTTAATATTTTAAGTGTGACAATTTTCTAATATGAGTGAATATTATTGTTGTGATGAACTTACAATTCAAAGACAAGATGCCATTTTTTTCTCCAGTGATTGTATCTTGATTTCAGATTTAGATGTTTGTACTGTAAAACAAGATGCTTTTGCTGTCATATTTTCACATCCACTGTCTTTCACTTCTCTTTTGCGTCAGTGTGTGAACATTAATGATCTCTATTAATATTTTTCCGATCCGCCGCTGTTTGTTTCATCGCATGCATGTGTTTTAATCGTCGGTTCACCGTGTGCATCTAGAATGATCAGGTGTCTGTGCAACTGCAGGTTATTGATCATCCGCTGCTCTCAGATCTGTGTCTGGAGTAAGTGGAAGATTCCATGAAATCGGTAGTTTTAATAAAATAAAAATGTGATAAACCAAATACATGTGTTTAAATAAACAGTGCAGCATTATTAACAACAGAGATTCTTTTTCACCACATCATTTTGTTTTTTGCACATGAAAACGTGAAGATGTTTGAAGGCTTCTGAAAGATGGAGAACCTGCTTTTGATCATGTAAAATGTCGAACCAGATGTGAGAAGGTGTGAGTGTGTGATCGCAGTGTTTATTTGCAGATGTGTTTTAATCTCGAAAGACGGTGAGAGAGATCCGCTATGCAGCGCTTGAAAGTGCAAATAAAGCGCTCGGCCTGCGTGCATCAGGCTGATCCCGGATCAGTGTCTGCGCCTCCGCGTGATTCCCGCCGCGCGTCCGGCTGACCGGAGATCGGCGCGCGGGAGGGGGCGGGGCGCGGTGACGTCACGCGTGAACTCTGAGCACGAGAGTCCGTCGCGCAAAAGCGTGTTGAATTTTCACTCGATCCGGATCAAGACACGATTAATGAGGCGAGACACCTGCCCATGTTCCTCCTGACAGCGGGAGATGGTTAATCTAGCGTGTGTGTGGTAAAGAACAGCTTAGCGCTGACAGTAAACAGGTAGTTTGGGTAAATCACTAAATGAACTCCTTTAATCAATGTGTTTTTGCTTCATTGAGCGAGAGATTATGTGAGTAATATCAGAGTTGGAGTCATTATTTGGTGCGTGACGGTTAAAGTGAGAGTGGAGGGTGAAGCTCAAAGTTCATGTGTTGGTTCAGGTGAGTTAGCTTAGCTTCATCTGACCAGTTGCACTGATCGGCTGGTTCTACCGAGTTGTTCTGACGGGACCGTGATAATCCATGTTCTGTTGCAGTAACGTGACATTCTGAAGAAGCGTGTAAGTTTCATATGATGATCAGATACTATATGAAATCAACACTTTTGACTGTGAAAAAGTTGCTTTGACACTGAGAGTTTAAATAAGAGACCAAGCTTTTATGATATTTTAAGTTTTAAATCAAAGTTCATTTTTAATTAAGTTTCATTTAAAAAAAAAAGAAGTATTGGTCAAGCCAAAGCAACGTTGTTATGATGTTTTTATGAACTGAGTGAACTCTACTGGACTGTGAACACACACACACACACACACACACTCATACTGACACACGCATACACACACACACACACACACTCTCATACTCTCTCTCACACACACACAGACTCATACTCACTCACACACTCATACTCACTCTCACACACACTCTCACACACACACTCATACTCTCAAACACACTCTCTCTCACACACATTCTCACTCTCACACACTCATACTCACTCTCACTCACACACACTCTCACACACACTCACTCTCAAACACTCTCTCACACTCACTCTCACACACATTCTCACTCTCACACACACATTCTCACTCACACACACTCATACTCACACACTCATACTCTCACACACACTCATACTCACTCTCACACACACATCCTCACACACACTCAAACACATTCTCACACACACATACTCACACACACATACTCACACACACACATACTCACACACTCATACTCTCACACACATTCTCACACACACTCATACTCACACACACACTCATACTCACTCTCACACACACACACTCATACTCACTCACTCACTCACACACTCATACTCACTCACTCACACACACTCATACTCACTCACTCACACACACTCATACTCACACACACACTCCTACTCACTCACACATTCTCACACACACTCATACTCACTCACACATTCTCACACACACTCATACTCACTCACTCACACACACTCATACTCACACACACACTCACACACACTCACTCACACACACTCATACTCACTCACTCACACACACTCATAATCACTCACACACTCACACACACTCACTCACTCACACACTCATACTCACTCACTCACACACACTCATAATCTCTCACACACATTCTCACACACACTCATACTCACTCACACACACACTCATACTCACACACACACTCATACTCACTCACTCACACACACTCATAATCACTCACACACATTCTCACACTCATACTCACACACACACTCATACTCACACACACACTCATACTCACTCACACACACACTCATACTCACACACACACTCATACTCACTCACTCACTCACACATTCTCACACACACACACACATTCTCACACACACTCATACTCACTCACTCACACACACTCATACTCACACACTCACTCACACACACTCATACTCACTCACTCACACACACTCATACTCACTCTCACACACACACTCATACTCACTCACTCACTCACACACACTCATACTCACTCACTCACACACACTCATACTCACACACACACTCCTACTCACTCACACATTCTCACACACACTCATACTCACTCACACATTCTCACACACACTCATACTCACTCACACATTCTCACACACACTCATACTCACTCACTCACACACACTCATACTCACTCACACATTCTCACACACACTCATACTCACTCACTCACACACACTCATACTCACACACACACTCATACTCACACACACACTCACACACACTCATACTCACTCACTCACACACACTCATAATCACTCACACACTCACACACATTCTCACACTCATACTCACACACACACTCCTACTCACTCACACATTCTCACACACACTCATACTCACACACACACTCACACACACTCACTCACACACACTCATACTCACTCACTCACACACACTCATAATCACTCACACACATTCTCACACACATTCTCACACACACTCATACTCACTCACTCACACACACTCATACTCACACACACACTCACACACACTCACTCACACACACTCATACTCACTCACTCACACACACTCATAATCACTCACACACTCACACACATTCTCACACTCATACTCACACACACACTCATACTCACACACACACTCATACTCACTCACACACACACTCATACTCACTCACACATTCTCACACACACTCATACTCACTCTCACACACATTCTCACACACACTCATACTCACTCACTCACACACACTCATACTCACACACACACTCATACTCACTCACACACACACTCATACTCACTCACACATTCTCACACACACTCATACTCACTCTCACACTCATACTCACTCTCACACACATTCTCACACACACTCATACTCACACACACTCACTCACACACACACACTCTCTCTCACACACTCATACTCACTCACTCACACACACTCATAATCACTCTCACACACTCACACACATTCTCACACACACTCATACTCACTCACACACACACTCATACTCACACACACACTCATACTCACTCACACATTCTCACATTCTCACACACACTCATACTCACTCTCACACACATTCTCACACACACTCATACTCACTCTCACACACATTCTCACACACACTCATACTCACTCACTCACACACACTCATACTCACTCACACACACACTCATACTCACTCACACATTCTCACACACACTCATACTCACTCTCACACACATTCTCACACACACTCATACTCACACACACTCACTCACACACACACTCTCTCTCACACACTCATACTCACTCACTCACACACACTCATAATCACTCTCACACACTCCACACACATTCTCACACACACTCATACTCACTCACACATTCTCACACACACTCATACTCACTCTCACACACATTCTCACACACACTCATACTCACTCTCACACACATTCTCACACACACTCATACTCACTCTCACACACATTCTCACACACACTCATACTCACTCACTCACACACACTCATACTCACTCACTCACACACACTCATACTCACTCACTCACACACACTCATACTCACTCTCACACACATTCTCACACACACTCATACTCACTCTCACACACATTCTCACACACACTCATACTCACTCACTCACACACACTCATACTCACTCACTCACTCACACACACTCATACTCACTCACTCACACACACTCATACTCACTCACTCACACACACTCATACTCACTCTCACACACATTCTCACACACACTCATACTCACACACACTCACTCACACACACACACTCTCTCTCACACACTCATACTCACTCACACACACTCATAATCACTCTCACACACTCACACACATTCTCACACACACTCATACTCACTCACACACACACTCATACTCACTCACACATTCTCACACACACTCATACTCACTCTCACACACATTCTCACACACACTCATACTCACTCTCACACACATTCTCACACACACTCATACTCACTCTCACACACATTCTCACACACACTCATACTCACTCACTCACACACACTCATACTCACTCACTCACACACACTCATACTCACTCTCACACACATTCTCACACACACTCATACTCACACACACTCACTCACACACACACACTCTCTCTCACACACTCATACTCACTCACACACACTCATAATCACTCTCACACACTCACACACATTCTCACACACACTCATACTCACTCACACACACACTCATACTCACTCACACATTCTCACACACACTCATACTCACTCTCACACACATTCTCACACACACTCATACTCACTCTCACACACATTCTCACACACACTCATACTCACTCACTCACACACACACTCATACTCACTCACACACACTCATACTCACACACACACTCCTACTCACTCACACATTCTCACACACACTCATACTCACTCACACATTCTCACACACACTCATACTCACTCACTCACACACACTCATACTCACACACACACTCACACACACTCACTCACACACACATTCTCACTCTCACACACACACTCACACACACTCACTCTCACACACATTCTCACTCTCACACACATTCTCACTCTCACTCACACACACTCATACTCACTCACTCACACACACTCATACTCACTCACTCACACACACTCATACTCACTCACACATTCTCACACACACTCATACTCACTCTCACACTCATACTCACTCTCACACACATTCTCACACACACTCACACACACATTCACACACATTCACACACACTCATACTCACTCACTCACACACACTCATACTCACACACACACACTCTCACACACACTCTCACACACACACACACTCTCACACACATTCTCATACTCTCACACACACTCACACACACATTCACACATATTCTCACACTCACACACATTCTCACTCTCACTCACACACACACACTCTCACACACATTCTCACTCTCACACACATTCTCACTCTCACTCACACACACTCATACTCACTCACTCACACACACTCATACTCACTCACTCACACACACTCATACTCACTCACACATTCTCACACACACTCATACTCACTCTCACACTCATACTCACTCTCACACTCATACTCACTCTCACACACATTCTCACACACACATTCACACACATTCACACACACTCATACTCACTCACTCACACACACTCATACTCACACACACACACTCTCACACACACACACACTCTCACACACATTCTCATACTCTCACACACACTCACACACACATTCACACATATTCTCACACTCACACACATTCTCACTCTCACTCACACACACACTCACTCTCACACACATTCTCACTCTCACACACATTCTCACTCTCACACACACTCACACACGGGTGTGTCGGTGAGTTCCGGGTTCAGATTGTGTCGTTATCTTCAGATGTCTCTAAATTCACTCACTTCCTGCTTTTGTGTCCGGCCGCAGTTGAAGGGTGTCGTGTCAATCACTCTCAAGCCCCGCCCATCATGACGGAGGTCAGCGTGGTGAAGGAAGGTTGGCTCCATAAACGAGGTACGGCAGACGCACGTGTGTTTCCTGCGGTGCGTGACGTCATCGTGCTGATGTCACCTGTGTGTGTGTGTGTGTGTGTGTGTGAGACAGGCGAGTACATAAAGACATGGAGGCCACGTTACTTCATCCTGAAGAGTGACGGATCCTTCACCGGCTACAAGGAGAAACCGGAGCTGACGGACCAGAGCTCGGCGCCGCTCAATAACTTCTCAGTGGAAGGTGGGTGGAGTCCTGTGGGTTCTGTGGGTCAGAGGCCGATGGGGCTGTGGGTCAGTCTGACCGCTCACACGTGTTCTCCAGAGTGTCAGCTGATGAAGACGGAGCGTCCGCGGCCGAACACCTTCATGATCCGCTGCCTGCAGTGGACGAGCGTCATCGAGCGCACCTTCCACGTGGAGAGCAGCGAGGAGAGGTGAGCTCGAGCTTCTGCGGCCGACGTGACGTGGACTTCAGTCCAAAAAGCTTCCTGTCGGAAACGCATTCTTCCAAAGGGATTTAAAAAAATATGCCATGAACCAAAACAACGAATCGCAACGACTTACTCTTTGGAAATGTTTCAATTATTAATGAAACTGATCGTCAAAGTAAAGATTTTGAAGAGATATTAAATATGAAGTACTAAATTATGTTTTAACTGCTTTAAAAAGTTTATATTTAATGAAGTGTAATTTCCTAAGCAATCCAGAGCTAAAGATATATAAAATATTCTAAAGTTTTGTATATAATATTTAAGTTAACTTTTTTTTTTTTTAAGTTGTATTTTGAATTTAAAAGTTTAAATAAAAAAAATTATTTTCTGATCAATCTAAAGCAAAAATATGAAATATTATGACACTGATACAAACTTTTTATATATTTTTGAATTCTTTTAATGTTTTTGTTTTGGACGTTTTAACTCTTTTAAAAAGGTTTATTTTAAAGTAAAGTGTAATTAAATATGTTTTCTGATCAATATAAAGTGAAGATGTGTCTTTTTTTTTAAAGAATTTTATATTAAAAAGTTAAAATATTATTTAGTTTTTTTTAATATAAAAAAATTATATTTATAAATTGCATTTTTTTTTAACCAGCCATATTTTACCCTAAATCATGAAAAAAATATAAACAATCGTTTGCTTAAAGGAAAATGAAGACTTTATTTTTTAAGGGTCATTATGTGACTTTTTTTTTTATATGACTTAGTTTTTTCATAATCTCAAATATTATTGTTTATTAATTGAGTGGCAGTAAGATTTTATTTTGGGTTTTTTTATGTTTTTTCAAATAACACCGTACCAATTTTTATTAATTTTTTTATTTAAAAGAGCGATTTAAAATTTTTCCTCTCTGATCAATCCGAAGCGAGAGTAAATGTTGTGACGCGGCTGTATTGACACGGACACTGAGAGTTTCTGACTGCAGGGAGGAGTGGATGTGTGCGATCCAGGCCGTGGCCAATGGGCTGCAGGCGCGAGAAGCGGACGAACCAATGGAGTTCAAGTGCGTCAGTGACATCAGCGGTCTGGAGGACATGGAGGTTTCTCTGTCCAAGTCCAGCTCCAGAGTGGTCCGTGTTTCCGCATCTTACGGTTTGTCATGATGATGATGATGATGATGATGACGATGATGATGGTGGTTTGCGCTTTCAGACGATGAACGACTTCGATTACCTGAAGCTGCTGGGCAAAGGCACGTTCGGGAAGGTGATCCTGGTGCGAGAGAAAGCCTCCGGGATGTACTACGCCATGAAGATCCTGCGTAAGGACGTAATCATCGCAAAGGTGAGCGACTCGCGCTCCGAAACGCGTTCGGTGGCCTCGAGATGCTCGGATCTAAGCGTGATGTGTGTGTTCAGGATGAAGTGGCTCATACGCTCACCGAGAGTCGAGTGCTGCAGAACTCCAGACACCCCTTCCTGACGGTCAGTCCCGCTCGCGCGTCCAACGGCTCGGTACGACGCGCTCCCTCATTCTGTCGTGTTTTGTTCCGCAGACCCTCAAATACGCCTTCCAGACTCCCGACCGGCTGTGTTTCGTGATGGAGTACGCCAACGGCGGAGAGGTACGTGCAGGTTTGTCTCGGCCTCGGCGGCTCCCGTGCGTTTCTCTCACGCCGTCTGTCGTCCGTCCGCAGCTGTTCTTCCATCTGTCCCGCGAGCGCGTGTTCTCCGAGGACAGAGCCCGCTTCTACGGCGCTGAGATCGTCTCCGCGCTCGACTACCTGCACTCGCAGGAACGTGGTCTACCGGGACCTGAAGGTATGGAGTGACCTTCATCACACTCGTTTAGTCTTAATGGCTTATCGCAGGTGTATATGACCATCTCCTTTCAGAAGAACACAGTCGGAGAAATATAAAAAATGTCCTGGATCTCCCAAGCTTTAGGAATGGGGGGGGGAAAAGTGCATCCATCCATCATAAAAGTAGTCCATACGACTCCAGGGTTTAATAAAGCCCTTCTGAAGTGAAGCGATTGGTTTTTTTGTTTGTTGGTAAGAAGAATATCCATATTCAAAACGCCTCGCGTGAGTGTGGCTCTGGCGGAAGAGTGACGCGACGCAGGATGAGTGTCATCAGCTTCCACTCGCGGTTCAAACAAACACGTTTCTCTTTGAAAATGTCCTTTTAGACTTCTGTTCCTGAACGGTGTTTGGTTTTGCTCTGAGCTCCTACATTCATCAGTGCACTACTGCTCAATTTTTTCAATGGTACGTTTTTTAAAAATGTTTTTGAAGCTTTTCTGATCCTCAAAGATTCATTTATGTGATCAAAAGTACATTAAAAATACTGAAATATTTTTATGATTTAAATCATCTGTTTTTCTATGTGAATATACAGTGAAATATAATTTATATCCAGTGATCAAAGCTGAATTACTCCAGTCTTCAGTGTCACATGATCCTGATTCTGATATGAGGATTTGATGCTCAACAATCATTTATGATTATTATCAGTTGTGTACAATTTCTTCAGGATTATGTGATGAATAGAAAGTTAAAAAGAACAGCATTTGTCTGAAATGGAAAGCTTTTGTAACTATCAGTTCAAAAGTTTTGGGAAAGAAATTCATACTTTTGTATTAACGGACGCATTAAATTGATCAAAAGTGACAGTAAAGACATAATGTTGCAAAAGCTTTATATTTCAGATAAATGTTGAACACTGTTTTTAACATTGTCTCTTGAGTACATAATGTACAGATGATTTACACTGTAAAAATCTCATGCATTTTTGATCGAATGAATGAGGCTTTAGTGAACGGAATTGACTTTTTAAAAAAAAATTTAAAAAACTTTCCATTCAAAAACTAGTGTGCGTCATGCGTCAGGTCAAAGGTCACTTTTTTTGAAAAACCCATGGTTTCACTTCAGAAGGCCTTTATTAACCTCCCGGAGTCGTGTGGATTATATTGATGATGGATGGATGCACTTGTTTGGGTTACACAATCTCGCTCCCATTATAAAGCGTGAAGAGGCGGGATATTTTACATCACAGATTGTGTTCGTCTGTAAGGAGACGGTCGTACGCCGCGGAAGGCCTGAGGGTGAGTGATTTCCATTTTTTGGTGAACGATCCGTTTAATCGACGTTCGCACCAAGAGCAACGACTATATTCACATTCACCATAACATACTGGAGCGGTTTAAGCAGGATTCTGATTGGCTGAAAGTGATTCCAGTGATGTTGTGATGTGTTTTCTGGAACGATTTTATCGTTTATTGTTATCGCTCTTGGTGTGAATGGACGTTTAGTTGTTGTCATATTTAGTCAACCTTGTTGTGTTCTTTCACGTTTTAGTGGACTAAATGCCTCGGAATTTGGTTAAACTGATCATCACGATTATTTTGCTCAATTATAAACACAATTTGTCTTTACACTTCATCACGAATCAGGAGTTTGTCGGATCATCGGCGCTTTATTGTCAGTGTAGAGAGAATGTCCTGATTTAAAGGCTTGACGTCTGGAGGATGATCTGTTCCCGCAGCTGGAGAACCTCATGCTGGATAAAGACGGACATATTAAAATCACAGACTTCGGCCTTTGTAAGGAGGGCATCACGGATGAAGCCACCATGAGGACGTTCTGCGGCACCCCAGAATACCTTGCGCCGGAGGTAAAGAGGCGCTTCTCAACCAGGAGCCTTGCTAGTAGAGCTGCAACTAACCATTATTTTTTCTGCCCACTAATCTAACAAAAAAAAAATTGTCAACTAATCTAACGATTTTTTTTTCCTGTTGATTAATCTAACGATTTTTTTTGTTTTATTAGTCGACTAATCTAACGATATTTATTTTTTATTTATTTTTCATTTTTTTGATTGGTCGACTACTCTAACGATAATTTTTTTTCCCCAATTAGTCGACTAACGATTATTTTTATTAAGTGTTTTTTTTTATTATCAAGCTAGTGATTTTTTTTCACGTAAGAAGTCAGAACTCATTCATCAGTTCGTCGAGGTGTAGAAACACTGGACACGCCATTATGTAACAATACCATTTGATTTTGATGAAAAATAAGTCATTACATGTGTTCGTCCAGTGGAAGACATTTGAACTTGAAGAGCGTCAAAGACTTTCTCTACAGTCTTGAAGGAACTCTGATCGTGTTCAAGCCACTGAACAAACGTCTCCTGAACCGTGTGTTTTTTCCTCTGGCTCCGTCTGTGACGCGGCGAGTGTTAGCGAGCGCGCGGGCGGGAATCACGTGCGAAAGAGAACGTCCGCGCGCATCCAAATAAACTTCTTTGATTTCCGTTCGCTCGAAATATTTTCTTATTGGCCAGACAAAGATTTTCTACTCAACGCGAAATGCCCTTTTACACGCTCAAAATACGATCTTGCGCGCGCAAAAATCTGGCAGAGATCCGATTCCACGGGTGGAACAGCATTCCGGTTCTGCAAAGGGAACAAAGGAGCGTTTTATTCGGCCTCTGTTTAAAGTGTTCCCATACTTTTGATCAGTGGTTCTCAACCGGGGGGCGCGAGCAGGCTACAGGATGGGTGAAAAAAAAAGATTTTTTTTTTTTTTTAATCACTAAACTACTGTCATAAAAAGTTATAGTTTTGTATAAACATTGCTCCTGAATAAAAAATTTAATGTGTTTGGACTGATTTAAAAAAAAAGTTTTGAACAAATTAGATTGGTTTTGTCGATAGCGAGCGCAAATGCAGGCGATAAGCGGTTTTTATTAAGCGAGTCATTGATTCGTTCATTCAAACGATTCGTTCAAACGGCCAATTCATCAAGAATGAGACAGGTGTTTGTGCATGGGTCATTGAATCTTTGACTCAACCGATTCGTTCAAAACACTGAATCATTCAAAACACGATTGAGTGTTGCTGTGAGGTGCGCTGTGCTGTGATCTTTGTTTGGATTCATTGCATCTATTTTCGCTGCTAAAATAGACCAAGACAGTCATTATTTCGTCTAAAATGTAAGTGACTTAATATTATTAACTTGTTTGTTGAACTGTCATGAAATCAGTGTCACATTTTCAATCGTGAGCTGATGGTAAATGAAGTGATGGTCAATTGTCAGCTCTCTTGGTCGTCAGGTCGTGTGATGAATGTTGCTGAACTGCATTCAAATGTTATAAATATTATAAAAACACCACATTTTGAAATTTAACTGCAGCAATTTAACTTCAATTTAGTTTATTTGTGTGTGCTGCGCTCATAGACTTTAGAAAACGGCGCTCATTTGTTTAATTTCTCCTCGAGAAGCTGCGCAAGCCTCAAAAGTTTAAGGTCCTTCACCCTGACTGAGTCGTATTAGTCGTATAACTGTCGTATTAGTTTTTCCATATTCGTCATTTTTTGGCTCTCAATTGTCAAAAACACCCCTCAAATATTTGCTGCGGATGCGAAAAATGCAGAAAATCGAACCATCCGAATTAATTTTTATGACGGACGGAAGTTTCAGAGGCTGCAAACGTATAAAACGTGAGGTCGTATTAAGTTTATACATATATATATATATATATATATATATATATATATATATATATATAATATATATATATATATATATATACACAAATAAACTAGTCAGAATATACGCTACAGTTAAAGCTTTTGAAAAATATTAAACTATTTTAAAGCAGATGATGCCTACTATTAGGCCTAGTAATAATAACAATAATAAAGCATAAATTAATATCAGAGGTCTGCTGCCAATTCCCAATTATAGCAATAGCCTAGTAATGATAATATGCCTACTGATGATAATAATAATAATAACAACAACAATAAAGTGGGCCTAATAATAATAGCCTAGGGCTATCTATCTAAGGTGGGGGGGGTGGGGGTGGGGGGGCTCTGGGTGGGTACTGGGGCCCCAACTGCAATGAACCAGCTTTGGGGGGGCCCAGCTTGCAAAAGGTTGAGAACCCCTGCTTTTGATCATCATGGTCCGGGTTTTTGTGACAGAATGGAACTTTCTCCGTTCCCGGGATGAACGTAAACAGTGCGACGCGTCGACGTATTTTCGTGTCGTTGCAGCGCTACTTGCTAAACAACTAGAAATACTTGCTTTAATTCAATGTTCATGCTCTTCATTTGGTGAACGCATAAACCGTTTTTCCTTTATAAATCCTGATTTGTCCCTCATTTTGGATGTAGGATGAAATCTGTGGAATTTATTTAGGATCAAATCCAATCGTGTGTGTGTGTGTGTGTGTGTGTTTGTTTGTGTGTGTGTGTGTGTGTGTGTGTTTGTTTGTGTGTGTGTGTGTGTGTGTTTGTTTGTGTGTGTGTGTGTTTGTTTGTGTGTGTGTGTGTGTGTGTGTGTTTGTGTGTGTGTTTGTTTGTGTTTGTGTGTGTGTGTGTGTGTGTGTGTGTGTTTGTTTGTGTGTGTGTGTGTGTGTGTTTGTGTGTGTGTGTGTGTGTGTGTGTGTGTCAGGTGCTGGAGGACAACGATTACGGCCGAGCGGTGGACTGGTGGGGTCTGGGAGTGGTGATGTACGAGATGATGTGCGGACGGCTGCCGTTCTACAACCAGGACCACGAGCGGCTCTTCGAGCTCATCGTGATGGAGGAGATCCGCTTCCCCCGGAGCCTCTCGCCCGAAGCCAAAGCGCTGCTGACCGGCCTGCTGAGGAAAGACCCCAAACAGAGGTGACCGGTGACCGACCACAGCCTCCTTTTGTTCCCATCATCAGGGTGGAATCATGGGAAAAGACGAGACTAAAATGTAGTTTAGAACATATAAAGTCTGTTTTCTTCATGTCCGGATGAGCTGGAGTCTGATCCGCCTTCAGATCTTCTGCTCCGATGACGGTGTAATGAGTCCGTCTGACACGATCTCGACGGTGTGGTTTGCTAAATCAACCGTCGCGTGACGAGACAAAGTCTTTTTGTTTTCATCGTAAAACATTAACGTCGTTTAGAATGATTGGAACTACTATCCGGAGCGTCACCGCTTAGGGTTTTGAGAGGAACTTCACCCGTTTCTATGATAACGTCATAAATCTGGGAGCTTGTTTCCGCCACAGGATGAAGGATAACGAACGATAATGAAAAGCAGAGTTTTGTTTTCTGTTCTTCACCGCGTCAGATAACGAAGTGACTTGTGATTGGCTGCAGGCTCGGGGGCGGTCCCGACGACGCCAGAGACGTGACGACGCACAAGTTCTTCTGCGGGATCCGCTGGGAGGACGTGCTGCAGAAGAAGGTGCTTCACTCCTGAGTTTCTTTCTGAGGGTTTGGATGCAGAGGCTCACGCTGACGTCTGCTTTCTTCCCGCAGCTGGTGCCGCCCTTTAAACCGCAGGTGACGTCGGAGACGGACACGCGCTACTTCGACGACGAGTTCACGGCGCAGAGCATCACCGTGACCCCTCCGGACGAGCGTGAGTGGCCGTTCCGCTTTAGTCTTGTGACGGCGTCATCACGTGTGCCGATGATCCTGTGTCTGGTGTTTCAGCGAGCCGTCGGGACGCGGAGGACGCCGGGCCGTGCGCTCACTTCCCTCAGTTCTCTTACTCCGCCAGCGTACGAGAGTGACCCGGAATGCATCGAGACGGACTCCCAGTTCTTCATTGTGTACGGTCACGTGTTTCGATCCGGAGCGGAGCCTGTCGTTCTCGTCCGCTCCGTGTCTCACGGATCACGTGTGGGGATGTGGAGGATCGTGTGACGATCGGCCGTTTCTCAGAGCGACGCTTTGATTCTGCAAACATTAAAGACTTTGAGCTGCAGCGACTCTGGCGTATTATTGTTCTCTAAAACATGACCAAACGTTTTCAGTTCTTGAAATGAAATAAATGAAACGGTAACTGATGTATTAAAATAAAATGAGCTCAAATTAGTTTAACTTGATGTGCTCCTAAAAACGCAACAAAACCACCAAAAATGTCACTGCAATGAAATTGAAAACGCTAAATATAAAACTGACTTCAAATATTAAAAACGATGAAAGTATCTCGATGTTTATAGTTTTCACTTGTTTTAAATTAAATCTTTTCCCCGCCGGCGTTTCGGAAATTTAAAAACAAAAAAAAATGCTAGGAAAAAAGTTGAGATACTATTATTTCATTAATTAGATTTCATGTTCATATTTTTTTTTTTAATTTTAGCTAAAATTTTAGTAATCTTGTTGTGTGTTTGTCATTTTTATACGTTTGTGGGTTTTTGTCTATTTTAATCAATTCTAGATATTTTTATTCTGGTACAGAATACATTTTTTTTCTCGCTGAATTAAATTGAATTTATATCACAATTCGATCTTTTTTCATAAATGCTATTTTATATGTTTATATATTTACATTCTTTATATATATATGTATATAAACGTAGTTTATTTAAGTTTATATCTCTCTATTCTGACTTTTTTTCTACCAATTTTGAGTTTTTATCACAATTCTGACCAAGTTATTAAAAATTCTGACTTTTCATAATTACGACTTTATTCATCCCAATTCTGACTATATTTCTCACAATTTTGAGTTTATATCCTTTTCATTTTATATATTTGAAAATTAATTCTATATATTTTTTTATTCATTTGAATTCAATATTTTTCTCGTTATTTTGCACCAGCAGTGCTTCCTTCGCTTGTTTCTGCTTCTCCGCCCGTGTTTTGATCCCGAGGTTCAGTGCTCTTCCAGCTGTGTAACAGCGCCGCCTACCGTATGACCGTGAAAACTCGTCAATGGCGGGAAAAGAGTTAATGTACTAAAATAAAAGTTAAACACTATAGACATTAAAAAAACTTCTAAAAATGATAAGAACACAACTAATTTACTAAAACCGAAAAAAATCAAATGAAAATGATTTAAATTATTAATAAACACTGTAATGGTATTTTAATAATAGTAAAATAACATTTGCTATTGGGGTTAATTAACCCGACAAAGCTTCTGGATCACATTTCATATGCAAATTTATAATTGCGTTCAGTTTTAAAACTACGGCGCTTTAATAATCAAACTAAGCCTCTTACCAAGACAAATTATTATGAGATATTGATAATTAAATGCCTGTAATGCGAGGAAAAAGATCTCAGTGATTTACATTACAAGCGTCAATATTTCATATAAATATCAGCATTTTTTCCCTCCATATTCTCCCTGTATCAGAACATATGAGCCATAAAATCCTGATGGATCCAAAATATTTTTAACATATATATATATATATATATAATCGAATGGTATTTTTCGATCGCACGTGACGTCACCGCCCCGCTGTCAGTGTTGACCAATGAGGTTGGAGGAGTCATGTGACAAAAACAGGAAGAGCAGCGCCGCGGGCTCGTGATGATCGATTATCGCTGATATCGATGAGAAGGCGTAATTACTGCTGTTTAATTGCTGTTGCCATGGCAGTGCTCCTCTTCATCATGTTCGTGTGTGGCGCCATCAGCTCTCACGTGAGTCTGGTCCAGAAGTGTTCCGTGTTTTGGAACCGAGAGAATACTGCGGTGTTTTCGCGCCATTAGTAACTGAAGCTTGATGTTTTCAGAGCGGCGCGTCTCGAGCTCCCGCGGACTTCAGGGTTTCCGGGCGCGCGCTCTACAAGCTGGACGTCTCGTGGCCCAAAAACCCCGAGCTGTTCCGCGGTCACGTGTTCGCCGCGGCTGTCGATCACCTGCAGGGGCGCGTGTACGTGGCGCAGGTGAGGCTCTGGAAACACGGACATTTCAATCAGATTTCTTATATTTTCCCTTTTAAGTTTCAGTTAAACTTTTAGTCATTTTATTGTGTATTATTTTAGTTTCTTTTGGGGGTGCATCAATTTAAACTAAATGAAAATGGGATTTTTTTTTGTAATGGTTTTAGTTTCAGTTATGATAATAACCCTCATGAGATGAAAAACTGATAATACCTCTTGTAGTAATTTTTCAGGAAAAAAGGTAATTGAGATACTATTCATTTACATTCACATTCAGTCATTTAGCGGACGCTTTTATCCAAAGCGACTTACAAGTGAGGAAAACAAACAAGCGATTCTTCATGAATTGGCCAATAACACAGGAAGTGCTCACAATACAAGTTTCATACATTGCTCAGTACCATAAGCTGGAGTAGGAAGGGAAAAGGGAAGGAAAGGGTTTATTTTATGAGGGGATCAAGTGTTCACGGAAGAGGTGAGTTTTCAGCTGTCTCTTGAATATTGCCAGGGATTCTGCGTTCCTGATGAAAGTAGGGAGATCATTCCACCAGCAGGGAGCAGTGAAGGAGAAGGTTCTGGAGAGTGATTTTGTGCCTTTCTGTGACGGTACCACAAGCCTACGCTCCTTTAGTGATCGCAGGCTTCTGGTGGGGACGTAGTGTTGTAACAGTGTATGGAGGTAGGAAGGTGCAGAGCCTGTGGTGGATCTGTAAGCATCAGCGCTTTGAACTTGATGCTGCAGCGAGGGGTAGCCAGTGCAGAGAGATGAAGAGGGGCGTGACGTGGGCTCTCTTAGGCTCGTTGAAGACAAGACGAGCAGCAGCGTTCTGGATCATTTGAAGAGGTTTTGATTGCACTTGACGGCAGTCCAGCCAGAAGAGCATTGCAGTAGTCAAGCCTTGAAATGACCAGGGCCTGGACAAGCAGTTGTGTTGCGTGCTCAGTCAGGAAGGGACGGATTTTCCTGATGTTGCGAAGTGCAAATCTGCATGACCGCGCCGTCTTTGAGATGTGGTCTCTGAAGGTCAGTTGGTCATTGAAGATAACTCCAAGATTTCTGGCCGACTTAGATGGGGTGATGGTGGTTGTACCAAGCTGTATGTTGATGTCGTGTTGTAGAGTAGGAGTGGCAGGGAAGACTAAAAGCTCAGTCTTTGCCAGGTTGAGCTGCAGGTGGTGTTCTTCCATCCAGGTGGAGATGTCCGCCAGACAGCTTGAGATCCGTGCAGCTACTGTGGAATCATCTGGTTGGAAGGACAGGTAGAGTTGTGTGTCATCAGCATAGCAGTGGGAGGAGAAACCATGTGCCTGTATGATGGGACCCAGTGATGTAGTAATTATTAATTATTTTTTAATTTTATTTTGAATTTTAATTTAAAGTTTTAGTCCTTTTATTGAGTTTTTAATGTCTGTATTTATTTATTTATTTTTATTTTAGCTAAAATAAATTAATTTAAATTATGTAAATTAATGAAATTTTTATTTTTATTTTTTTTTATAGTTTGAGTTTCAGTTATGATAATAACCCTCATGAGGAGAAAAATTGATATTACCTTTTGTAATTTTTCATTCCGTGGCGGAAAAAAGTGATTCATTTTATGTAATTTTTTTAGATTTCATGTTTGTATTTTCCAGTTAAAGTTTTAGTCATTTTATTGTGCATTTTTGTCATTTTAATGTCTTTTTAATGCAATATTTTTTTTAAAATGAATAATTAATTTTTATTCTGGTTCTATTTTGAAAATGGGAAATTATTCCTTGGCAACTAGCCGAAACAAAATCAGTTTTTTTAATATATTTTATTTAATGTCAGTTAACATTCGTTTCAAGTAACGAACATGTTTTTTAATATGATTTTAGCTTCGGTTATGACGGAGATGAAAAAGTCGCGATCACCTGTATTATTTTTTTTAATTCTATGGCAGAAAAAAACGAGGAAAAAAGTGAAAAAAATTGATTAAATGGTGATTTGTGTCCTGCAGAGAGGCGACGACATCCCGAAGGTCTTGGTGTTCAGCACGGATGGGGATTTCCTGCAGGCCTGGAACACCAGCACTCTGGAGATGCCTCACGGGATGTTCCTGGCCAACGCGTCGGGGGATCCGTCGGTGTGGATCACGGATGATGGGACCGGTGGGTTTGGGTTGATCTTCGGATGCGTGCGTGGTTCAGTACGGGTCGAGTCACGGGGTCGTCCGCTTGTGTTTCAGGGCCGTACGGACACACGGTCAAGCAGTATTCTCCGTCCGGGAAGCTGCTGCAGGTGCTGGGATCGCCCGGGAAGGCCGGATCTTCTCTCAGTCCGCTGCAGTTCGACCAGCCGGCGGAAATATTCATCCACAGTTCTGGAGAAATGTACATCGTGGACGGAGACGGCGGCATGAACAACCGTCTGATTAAACTCTCCAGAGGTGTGTAGATCATCTCACGCCGCGGTTCATTTGCATAGAACACGCCCACACATCTCCACATAAGAGCGTTTCATTACAGCCTTTCGCACCGACGCTCGAAAGCGTCAATCGTGTTTATTTGTCGTGCTTTTACATGTTTAGAATGACATCGAGCGACACGAGAACAGATGTGGGCGGGGCTTGATTGTGTGGTGATTGGAGGGTGGTGGTTTGCTATTGGTGGATCTCGCGTGAGTGACGGCTGGCTCTGTGTGTGTCAGATCTGCAGGTGCTGTGGATGCACGGAGAGAAGGGTCAAGGACTGGCTCAGTTTTACATCCCTCACAGTGTGGCGGTCGACGGCTATCAGAGGGTTCGCCTTCTTCTCGTGTTCTTCATGCAAACCTTCTGCAAATGTTTGTCCTTCAGATTGTGTTTGACTCTGAAATGTCACATGAATGCGCTTCCTGTTGGTTCAGGTGTGGGTCGCGGACCGAGGAAACAAGCGCATCCAGGTGTTTAACGCGGTGACGGGCGACTGGCTGGGCTCGTGGGGCAGCTGCTTCAAAGACGACGCGCCGTACTCCGTCAGGTACACGCTCGGAGAAATAAAGTACGGAAAACATGAATAGATTCAAATAAATGGGTAATTAAAATAAAAATGATTCAAATAAATCATGCAAATTAGACTCGTGTAGATTAGATCAGTTAATAAACAATACAAATGTTTGAAATAAACAATTATTAAAAACATTTGATTAAAATACATTTTTTTTAAATGATAAGTAAACCTTTTTTAATAAATATTAAAATGATATTAAAATAAGCAATAATTTGATTTAAATAAATATAAAAATTGTATTCAAATAAGCAATAATTTTACTTAAATATTAAATTAAAATAATTAATATAAGTAATCAATAATTTTTAAGTTGTATTAAAATAAATAAAAAATGTAAATAAATTAATTGTTATAAATGCATGTTTAAACTAAAGTAAGTAAACGATTAAAATGTTTTAAATACATTTTACAAATTAGTTTAAAATAAGTAAAGAATAAAATAAAAATATTTAATATAAATTAATATCTATATAATTTTAGAAATAAATAAATGTTAAAAATTAGATTAAAATGTTTAAAATAATAAAATGATATTATAATAAACAAGTAAACAGTAATTTTATTTACATAAATAATACATTTAACAGTACAGTACTTCAGTGAATAGAAACTTAATGTAACTTAACAGATATTAAATATATTCCAAATAATACTTTAAATTGGTTCCGTATAGAGTTTAAATTAGTGTGAATTAATCTGAAGTACTGTAGAGTTGTACTGAAGGCCGTGTTTCTGACCCGCAGACTCACTCCGGACCAGAAGTTCTTGGTGGTGGCGCAGCTGAACACCAATCGGGTCGCGCTGCTGGAGGCTCCGCCCGTCGGCATCGTCGGCCAGTGTCAGGTGATCAGCACCATTCAGCTGGCTGAAGACATCAAACCGCACCTGGTGGACCTGGACCTGAAGAACGCAGATCTGTACGTGGCGGAGATCGGGGCCAACCAGGCCCAGAAGTTCATTCCGCTGACGGCCGGCGGCGTTTAGAGCTTCCGTCGTCCTCCGGCGCCGATCGGAGACGTGACTCTAACGGAGTCAAACCCGTTTGATCAAATCTGTCGTTCGCAGTCCGTCCAGAATCTGCAGAGGCTTGTGTCCAACACACAATAACACAATAAAACATCACATTTTGTCTCGCAATTCTGACTTCTTGTAATTACAAGTTTCTATATCGCAATTCTGACTTTATATCTCGCAATTTTAACTTTATTTCTCACAATTCTGACTTTTTATTACGAGTTTATATTTCGCAATCTTGACTTTTTTAGTAATGGAGTTTCTCACAATTTTGACTTTCGTAATTGAGTATCTTGCAATATGAACTTTTTTTCCGTAATTGAGTCAATATTTTGATAATTGTGAGGGTTAAAGTCAGAATTGTGAGCTTGAAAAGTCACCATTACTTTATTGTTTGCTTTACTCGGTGGCAGAAACGAGTTTATAATCCAATAATCAAAGTCTTGGTGTAATGATCAGAGATGGACGTTAATCAGGTGATTCTCATGAAGGGAACGGACTCATGTGTTGATCGTGCAGATGTCCTCTTGTTTAGTATCTTTCACTGTAGTGTGTGTGTGTGTGTGTTTATTCTTGGTTCTTGTGGTTCTGTAGGATTAATGAAGTTTTGAGTGTGTGTTTCTGATGTGATCGTCACCTGACAGTGATTGACATGTGATTGAAATATTACTGAAACTAATGAAAATGGGATGGAGTATAATTTGTGGTGATGTGGAATAATATTTGCGTCAAACCTGAGGTGTATTTAATGTAAATAAAGACGTCTGTTCTTATTGGTGGTAATTTTTCAGTTTTAATGTACTTTATTGGCGCCAAATGCGGGGAAACGAACGAAAAACTAAACGCTATTATACATATAAATACTATATGCTTTATTTGGCTACAAATGAGACGAAATTAACGAACGGAAGACGCTCGTGAACGCGCGTCTCCAGTGCACAAAAGAATGTCAACAATGACGGCGCGCATCTTCTGAGAGCTGCCCCGCGTACTGCCTGTCCGCCTTCAAACGTTTCATTTGGGGTGACTGGATTTAATTAAATTCGTGATAAAATGTATTAGCGACTCTCATTATATAAAGAGCGCTTTCGGTGGTTTAGTGCTGCCGTTTTTCATTTAGAGTCTGACGTTGTTTTGGGCTTTTCCCGCGGGCAGCCCGAGTGTTTTGGCGTCGGATAAACATGGCGGAGCAGCAGGACTGTGCTGAACTGAAGGTAAGTGCCGATTTAAACGCGCGGCTGACGGGAGAAACGCCTCGCGGGTGTGTGTGCTGAGCGGCGGCGGCGGGTCGCGCTCCCGGACGGCGGCGGGTCGGTGTCGTGTTCCGAGCCCGCGCAGAGAAACTCCACAGAGGCTGACGGCTAAAGCTAACTCTGCACACTGACAGAAAACATCCTTTCAGCGCCGTTCGTGTCTGTTCAACGCCTCTGTTTCCTGCTAAACCTGTGTTTTATTGTGCTTTCTGCTGAAATAGCCCGGATTGTCGTGATCAAACCGAGCGTTTATTGCTATAACATTGTTGGTTCGAATCCATAATGTCAGAATAAACCCTGATCTCAGATCAGATGACATTCATATCAGAGCGGAATGGCCTCAGCTGATCTCGGGTCATTTAAACCGTCATAATGATCTGATCTCGGGTCATTTAAACCGTCATAATGACCTGAGGTGAATCAAACACCTGAAACGGACTGTTATTCTCTGATTGGCTGGGCGGGGCGCGCGGCCGAGCGGCTCTGATGTGGAAATGTGGGCGGGGCATATGTTAATGTGGCGCGTGACGTCAAATACGGGTTGAGTTTTTGAATCTGATCTTCGTAGTCGTTTTGAAAATGATTTCAAAAAAGAGTAAACTAAAAGAATTCTCGAAGAGGGACAGTAATCAATAAAATTAGATCATTCACAATAACAATAATACACGTTACTGAAAGAGACAAACACAATAGAGTGAAGAAGAACAATAAAAATAAGAGGTTTCACAGAGTCAAAGTGAGGATGACGACGATGATGATGATGTGTTTTTCTGCAGGATATCCTGAAGATCTTCCGCTCCTAGAGATCCAGAGATCAGTCTGTCAGAGGTGAGGGATGTTTGTCAGATTCCGCCTCATTTTTCTCCAAATTCCATTTTGTTTTTCCCCAGCTTTATTATTTTTAGCAAATAATAAAAAAAAAAAAATTTTCATTAGTCCCAAATTCTGTTTTGTTTTTTTTCCAGATTCTGTTTTATTTACTTTTTTTTTTTTTTTTCCCCCTCCAAATTCCAATTCACACCCCCACCACCAATTTTATTTTATTTCAATTTTTTTTTTTTTACCAAATACCATTTAATTTGTTACCAAATTCTGTTTTTTTTTGTGTGTGTTTTTTTTTTTTTTAACAAATTATGGAAATATATTCCGTTTTATTTTTCCCAAATTCCTTGTTTTTAGTTTTCTTTTTTTTTCTGGATTCCATTTTTTCTAATGGCTTAATTAAATGTTAATAGTCAGAAAGGATGTCTAATCAATTGAATTCATAAAACTACTTTATTATTACCTCTTTTTACACAATATTAGGACCCTATAAAATCTTATTTTTAAAAATTCTGTAGAATTTTTCTGGATCTATGATTTAATACCAGTTTATCAAAATGGGTGTTCTCAAACAAAGGCACAAAACATTAACCATTTATTGAAATGAAATCAAATGATAATTAAACTGTTCATTTAATTTTTTTGACTAACAAAATGCTGCACAACGGACGTTTATTGTTCAAATTAAAACGGGAAGAAAATTCTGGTTCCTCTTTAATAATTTTTTGTAGAATAGTAATATATTTCCATCATTAATTCTTTAAATGAAACTGAACTTTTACTTTGGCGGGTTGTGATGAAGGTCTGTGAGTTTGAGTGTGAACCTGCTGATAGTTTTCTGCTCTAGTTGTATACTGATGTGCGTGTGTGTGTGTGCAGTTGATGATTCAGCAGGAGAAGCCGTTGGCGGGCAGCATGCCGGTGGTTTGGCCCACGCTGCTCGACCTCAGCAGAGACGAATGCAAACGGATCCTGCGTAAACTGGGTGAGACTCCGAACCTCCGGATGTGAAGCTAACGCTGCGAGTGCGGCGCCGCTCACGTTCCTCCTGTGTTTCAGAGCTGGAGGCGTACGCCGGTGTGATCAGCGCCCTGCGAGCTCAAGGAGATCTCACGAAAGACAAGAAGGAGCTGCTGGGAGAGCTGACCCGAGTGCTGAGGTCATTCACGTTCACCGCACACACGCTGGGTTTAATGCTTGTTTCTGGCTGCTGAAGCGAGTCAGCTGTTTCCTGTGAATGTGAGACTGTCGTGTAAATCACCAGAAGAATAACAACGTGCTGTAGCTTGACGTGAGGCGGGTGTTTGTTTAAACCCCGCCCCCAGATCCTGTTCAGATTTGCCTCCAGTTTTGAGGGCGACGCCCACTTCTCAACATCCAATCAGTAACCAGCAGATAAAATAGGATGGGGTTGTTTACGTTCTCTGTCAGTATAAACGGTTTTATGTTTACAGCTGGATGTGTGTATAGCAGTCATTAGTTTTGCGCTGGTGATGAGTGTGTGTGTGTGTGTGTGTGTGTGTGTTTGGTCTGTCAGCATCTCCACAGAGCGCCATCGAGCCGAGGTACGCAGAGCCGTCAACGATGAGCGTCTGAACACCATCGCCTATCAGTGAGTCTTTGCAGTTCTCGTTCTCAAATCTGCATTTGAACATTGGAATATTCTTCAGAGCTTCAACAGACGTTATTAAACTCATCATCAATATTAGTTCAGCTCAATGCGCTGTTGAAATATGTTAGTGGTTCAAAATAACGTCTTGAAAATATTACATCTCGAACATGCAGGACGACATTAGGAAACGGTTTAAATGCCTCTAAAATTCAAGATACGAGGGCAAAAAGATTTGGTTTTTGCTTATACTTGTACCGTCTGATGTAGTTCAGGATGATCACACGAGCAAGAGGGCCACTTCTCCTGGAGATTGGACATTGATTTTGTTAATAAACAACTTAATATGGTTACATTTAAGACACAATTTAGTCTGATTTTGCTCAGTTTCAACAATGAAAATAATTCCAAACGCACAACTTTGAGCAACACGCGTTCATTACTGAATAAATCCATGTTTTGTTTGTGAGCTAATGATTCAGTGACTCGTTCATAAAGGCGGTCACTTGATTCAGACCATGATTGAATGAACGATTCGC
>CM074289.1:363806-368806 GCA_037194245.1 Opsariichthys bidens
CACAGGGCGCTCTTCCTCACGCTCAGCTCGTGGTGTTTCAGGGCTTTGTAATGGTATGTGTTGGGGTCGCTTGTTTTTAGGTGTTTCCAGAATTTGATGGCTCTTTTTTGGATGTTTAGAAGGAGAGGGTATTGGCCTAATTCTGCCCTGCATCCGTTGTTTGGCGTCTTTCTTTGGACTTTAAGTATTCTTTTGCAGAAATCTAAATGTAGAGTTTCAATTGGATGTTTTTTCCCAGTTTAAGAAATCAAATTTTATGGAAGGACCCCACACTTCACTGCCATATAAAACAATAGGTTCAATTACCGATTTGAAGAGTTTGAGCCAAATTTGGATTGGGATGTCAATTTGAATTGATCTTTTGATGGCATAGAGAGCCCTTTTGAGCTTTCTCTTTGAGTTCATTCACAGCCAAAGTGAAGTTTCCTGTTGGAGTTATTTTCAGGCCGAGGTAAGTGTATGTTTTTGTGCTTTCAATGGTTCTGTGTGAGAGTGTGAATGTGTGTGTTGGTCCCTGAGATCTGGAGCGTTTCTGGAACATCATTACTCTAGTTTTGTGGAGGTTGACTGTCAGGGCCCAGGACTGACAATAATCCTCCAGCAGATTCAGGCTGTCCTGAAGCCCCTCTTTAGTGGGCGACAGGAGCACCAGGTCGTCTGCGTAGAGAAGACACTTGATTTCTGTGTCGTGTAGAGTGAGACCTGGAAAGGGAGCGTTTTTCATTTTATTGGCCAATTGGTTGATATAGATGTTGAAGAGGGCGGGGCTTAAACTGCAGCCCTGTCTCACTCCACGCCCCTGGGGGGAAAAACTCGGTTCTTGTGTTTCCAATTTTAACCGCACATTGGCTGGCTGCTGTGTACATTGATTTGATCAAATCATAGAATTTCCCCCCTATTCCACTGTCAATAAGTTTTAGGTATAATCCTTCATGCCAGATTGAATCAAATGCTTTTTTGAAGTCAACGAAACAAGCAAAAATTTGTCTGTTGTTTTGATGTACGTATTTATCAATTAGTGTTTGTAATGTAAAAATATGATCAGACGTGCGACATTTTGGAAGAAAGCCAATTTGACATTTACTCAAGGCATTGTGCTTCATAAGGAAGTGTAAGAGTCTCGTGTTTAAGATGCTGCAGAAAACCTTCCCCAGGTTACTGTTCACACAGATGCCTCGGTAGTTGTTGGGGTCTAATTTGTCGCCGTTCTTGTGGATGGGGCTGATGAGGCCCTTGTTCCAGATCTCAGGGAAGAACCCGACACTCAAACGTCATTGAACAGTTTCAGCATGGCCAGTTTGAAGCTTTGGTCCGAGTGTTTTCAGCATCTCGTTCAGGAGGCCGTCAACACCACAGGCTTTCTTGGACTCAAGGACCCGTAATTTGTCTTCCAATTCTTCTATTGTTATGGGGAAATCTAAGGGGTTTTGATTTGTTTTAATTGATCTTTCCAAATTGTCAAGTTTTTTCATTATTTCGTTTTGATTAGAATTTAGAGTTTCAGGTGGGCTATATAATTCTTGGAAGTGGTTTTTCCACTTCTCCCCATCTTGGAGTGCCAGAACTTCTTGATTTGGTTTGTATAATAACTTCCATTTATCCCAAAATTTGTGTGAGTTTATACATTTTTTTCCATTTCTTCAAACTGGTTTTTGCAAAAACTGTGCTTTTTTTTTCCGACGGAGTGTGGCTTTGTATTGTTTTAGTGCCTCACAGTAATGAAGACGGAGGTCCGGATTATCTGGTTGTCTGTGTTTTTGATTTGATAAATTTCTGAGGTTTTTTCTCAGAGCCTTACAGTCCAAATCAAACCATTTGTCCGTTTCTAAATATTTTTTCTTTGATTTAATAAATGTCAGATTACTTTTTTGTGCTGTTTTGTAGAATATGTTGTTTAGATCTTGTACTTCCTGATTGATGCCGAATTGATTTTTAGGGTATGCCTGTATTTGTAATGAATGTAATTGGAATTGAATTTCTGAAGATTCAACAGCGTTGATGTAATTAGTGGCGCTGTTTTCTGTCCATTTGAACGACGTGATTTTGTTCATTGGATGTGGTGTTTTAGTTGGCTTGGGTAGTGTCTCAAATTGTTTTATATAGAGTGTGATTTGGCTGTGGTCTGAGAAAGGTTTTAAGGTTTGACTGTGAATGCCTCAAAGAAGAAAGGTCGAGATCTGTGATTGCATAATCTACAGTGCTGACACCAAGAGCTGAGCTGTAGGTGTGTCGTCCGAGCGAGTCCCCCTGCACTCTTCCGTTGACGATGTACAGAGCCAGTCCTCGCAGAGCCGCAGCAGCTGCCGTCCGTGAGCGTTCACTACTAGATCACAGTTTTGTCTGGTGGGGTAAGAAGGGAACAGGTTATTTCTGCCAGTGATGAAGCTTGCACCGCGTGACTCTAAGAAATCGAATTCTTTTTCCGGTTCTGGCGTTTAGATCACCCATGAGCAGCACATTTCCCTGGGCCTGGAAATGGCTGATTTCTTGTTCTATGTTTTGAAAAGTTTCCTCTTGGAAGTACGGAGACTCGAGGGGGGGTATGTATGCGGCACAGAGGAAAACAGGCTGAGATGTTGATATTATTCCTTTTTTTAATTTTCAGCCACAGTGGTACTGATCTTTTTTCACTGACTCTATGGGCAGTTCTGCTTTTAGTCCAGATGATCATCCCTCCCGAGTCTCTCCCCTGTGTGACTGATTTGAGTTTGACTGATGGTAAAATGGTTTCTCTGTATCCTGAGGGACAACCAGTGAACACATCTCCCCTACACCAAGTTTCCTGCAAGATTATGACATCTATGTCTTGAATTTCTCTTATAAAGTCAGGATTTCTACTTTTTTAGTCCAAAGATTGAGGAGTTTAGACCTTGGATATTCCATGTAGAAAAACTGATTGATTTCATCACCAACTTTTAAATTAAACTGTAAGGTTTGTTTGCCATTTTGAGAAAAGAGATTGATAGAAGAAGAAAAAATACTATTAGATTAAAAGAGAACAATGAATGATGGAAAGTAATGTCAGGAACTCAAAACATCAACAAATCGGATGAAAATGTATACGATTTATACTGATTTACACAATGTGTGTGTATTTTTATTTTTTTATTTATTTTTTTTATTATTATTATTATTATTATTATTAACACTGTCCACTGTGTGTTAGTAAGTGAGAGCAGATGATACTCAGCATGTGTTGGATGTCATGAAGTTCAGTGTTAGCTCGGTTTGCTCCTCCGCTGACAGCTTGGGCGTAGCTCAGTCTGTCTGGCCGGGTCGGGCTCTGATGTGGACGGGCTTCAGCTGCTGGATCTGAGGGGCTGTTGTAGGACAGTCTCTGTCCATAAGGATCCGGTCTGGTGCTGAAGCTCTGGGTGCTGAAGCTCTGGGAGGTGCTCTGGCTGGGGCTCTGGATGTGGTGTTGGCTGGGATGTAGTTTCCTGAAGTGTGTCTCATTGGATTGGCTGGGTTAGGGCTGGTTCTGCTCCACCTGGGCTTGTCTGGTCAGTCCTGTTTAGAGTGACATCTTTGAGTCTCTTTGCAAAAATATGTACCAGGTTCTTATAGAGGTGGACGTGGTCATATAGGCACTCAGTGTCCAGGTCTGGATGGTGGGCCAAGTGGACGTTGGGCAAAAGGGCACAATGTCTGGAGATGCTGGAATTTATTTTATTGATAGTTTTGGGATGGAAATCTTTCCTCTGAAGTAAGGTGGACAGGATGATTTTCGAGTTGGGGAAAGTTTTTCTAGCTTTTTCCACGACAGCTCTGAGGGAGTCAGACACTCTGTCCTGTTGGTTCCGCAGGTCGTTGGTACCTGTGTGGATTATGATGTGTCTGGGCCGGCCTAGCTGAGATTCTGTCAGGAGCTCCAAAGCTTTGTCAGTGGTGGGACACCAGAATTTAACAGCTCTGTGTCGAGGAAAAAGTTTCTGTATGTCGATGAATTTGCCGTTTGAATCAATGAGTAGAGCTATTTCAGGTTCTTCTGTGCTGGTTGGTACTGGGCTGCTGTGAGACGAGGGCTGATGCTGCTGTGCTGGGAGCCTGACAGGGGGCGCTGTGATGGCTGTGGAGTGTCTGGGTCAGGTTTCTCTGCACAGAGGGGTGGGTGTTGACTCCCTGATTCAGGACACTCTGGGGTGGAGGGCAGTGTTTGAGCTCTGTGGGTCAGCTCTGGTTCTTTTCTGGCCAGGAGGAGCTCTCTTATCTGCTCTTTCAGGGCCTGGATCTCACTGCTTTCTATCTCTCTCTTCTCCTGTATCTCTCTCAGCTGCTCTTTCAGGACCTGGATCTCACTGCTTTCTATCTCTCTCTTCTCCTGTATCTCTCTCAGCTGCTCTTTCAGGACCTGGATCTCACTGCTTTCTATCTCTCTCTTCTCCTGTATCTCTCTCAGCTGCTGTCTCATCTCTAGTGTGGACTGCTCTCTGTCCTGTAGCTGGAGTCTCAGTGCGGTCAGCTCACACTGATAGCTGTCCTTCTCCTTCTGAAGCTTTCTGATTTGCTGTGTGAAGGCTGTCAGTCTCTGTGTTAAGTGTTCTGTGTTCTGCTTGAGCTCAGTGTGACATGTGTATGACTGCTCTTGTTTAAGCACAGTTTCTCTGAGCTGGACCATCTCTATCTCCAGCTTTGTGAAGTGCTCCTGAAGTAGAGGTATGGATTTGAGCAGGGAGGGTGAGATGTTCTCACTGTCAGCAGTTTCTGCAGGAGTTGGGGCCTGAGGTCTGAGGTGCTGTTCTGTGGATTCTGCTCAGAAGACAGACTTTCAGATGGTAAAGCTTTCTCATGTTTCATAGCTTCACCTATTGCTCTGTAGTCCGCCTGGAATAACTTCAGGTTCCCCTGTATCATGACTGTGCCGTTTTTATAGATGTTCACAGTTATCACAGTGCTGTCGGGGTCGTGTGGTTCTCTGATTTTGACTTTCCAGCCGTTACAGATGCCTTCTTTCTTTACAGAGGGGTAATGGTTGATGATGGCTTTATGCCAGGCACTGG
>CM074289.1:376306-381079 GCA_037194245.1 Opsariichthys bidens
CTGTGTCATTTATAATATTTGTACATGTTTGGTGTCGTGTGGTGTGTGTCAAAAAGAAGGAACCGGTGGGGACCCACGAAGATCCACCACCATCCCCATGACGGTCTAAACCCAATGTGATCGTGGTGCAGAAAACCACCCAAGGCAAAGGAACCACCATCCAGGGTCTGCCGGGGAAGAACGTACGTCACGACGCTGCTGAACGCGGGGTTGAGGTCACATGAACCCTCACGTGACGCGTACGGGTGCCGACGCGCCGCTGACCGACGCTGTGTGTGTTTCAGGGAGAGAAGAGGCCCTGCAGGCGTGATGTCCGGAGCCAAGCCCGCCATCATCACCCGCCCGTACGCGGCCCATCACCCCCCTAAAATGATCGTGGACCGGCAGCCCAAGAGCCTCGTGCGGGCGTTCCAGCCCACCACCGCTACCGAAAATCATCCCCACCAAGATCGTCTACGGACAGCAGGGAAAAACACAGGTCAACCTTTAGGCCCCGTTTCTCATCGGTTTGGAAGCGTCCCGTTTCCGCTCCTGATATCTCACACGTCCTGTCCCGGTGTTTGACCCGCAGGTGCTGATCAAGCCCAAGCCCATGGCGTATCAGACGGCGGTGGTGAGCGAACAGGCCCGTCAAGCTGGTCAGCGAGACGTCTGCAGCAGGTGCCTCTCGCGGGGGGGGGGGGCGCCGGAATCCGCCGCCGGGGCTCCGCTCGGGGGGAGGAGGGGGCGCTCAAGGAACGACTCTGGCCTCGTTCGGCTCGAGGGCAGCCCGGTGCCATGTCCGACAACAGCAACTCTCACGGTCTGTCCGCTAAACACGCGTTTTGACCATTCAATGCGTGAGCTGGTGGTCTTGAAAGAAGGATTGTTCTGCATATAGTGGACTTCACTGGGGTTCAGGCGGGTCCAAATTGAGTCGAGCTTCAGTGCAGCTTCAAAGATCTACATGATCCAGAACGAGGATCCCCAGTGTTCAAGCGCTCCACTATATGGAGAAAAATCCTGGAATGGTTTCTTTTCTACTTAAGTGAAGAAAGAAAGAGATGGAGGAGAGGGAATTATCAGGGCATTTTAATTTCTGAAGCGAACTAATGCTTTAACGGTGACTTGCTGCCACCTACTGGCGTTCTAATTTCACCTTTAAAGTATCTGTTTTGTTTTGCCTTAAATTTCTGAATATTTTATAATATAAATATTCATGCTTCATAACATCTGCCACTGCAGGTTAAAACGCATCTGAGCTTCATTAAACCGATCCCCCTGTAAATGCATCTAAATGCATGATTTCTGTTGTTTCACTACTGCAGTGCAAAGATGATTTTGGTATGATACTGAATCATTTGATTTGGTATCAGCCCTGTAGTGTCGTCTTCTAATTAACATTTTGATCAAATGAAAAAGAATTTCACACAAAAAATGATCTCACGATATTTAATTAGGTTAAAATAATGGGCTTTATAAAGCTAGAAAATGCTCATAAAGTCTTAATTGGAAAAGATGGCGTCTGTCAGTGATGTGAGCACAATAGAGTCCAGACTGGCCGAGATCCCAACTACGGTTGCGAAATTCCAGGAATATTCAAGGCTGGAAATTTTCCATGGGAATTCGATTTTCAATAAATCCTGTTCGTGTTCTTTTTAACTTTTTATTCAAACAGAGACACGGGAATCTAAAAAATATATTAAGCTGCACAGCTGATGTCCAACATTGATGATAACCGAGTCTTAAATCAGGGTCGTAGATTTTTTTTTTCTGAAGAATCATGTGACACTGAAATAAGATAATACAATAATTGCTGCAAAAAGAAATATATTTTACATATTTGATAAATTAGAATTAATTGGATGCCCAAAATAAATAAATAATTTATTTCATGTATTATGACCAAATGAAAATGTTTTGCGTGATGACATTTAATAGAAATTTCCAATTCTCGTTAATTCACCGTTGAGTTTCTAAATTTTAATATTTCCAAAATTCCCCAGGTTCATTTCCCGTGGAAATTTTCCAAGACACTGTGACCCTTTTTGCCCCTTTGCAACTCCAGTCCCAACACCATAAACGCACTCCCGTAATTTTAATTAGGTCGTTATTGTGGAAAATCCCCAGAAAATATTGAGGCATCCATTTTTTTGTGAATATAGTCGCTACTCGCCTCCGTTTCAGTCTGTGAAAATGTTCTCTCTGTGGATCCAGACTCTCAGGCAGCCGGCTCGTTCACGTACCATCACCTCCAGAGTGGCAGACTGGGACGCGAGCAGGAAGTTGCAGTGGAAGCGAGTCCCACCATCATCTACCAGACGTGACGGGAGAGTCTCAGTCGGCGACGTCCACCATCAAAGCACTGCTGGAGCTGCAGCAGACCAGCGGTGCGTGTCTGAACCCATGTGAGACCCCCTGCATCTTCTTCTGATCACCTTCCTGCTGCGTTAACCTGTGGTGTGTGTCACATTACAGTGAAGGAGAAGAGCGACGCCAAACCACGACAGCACCACCATCGACCTGAGTCAGATGGCAGTGCCGATTCCCTAGCGGCCGGCAAGAGAGGAACAGTCGCCGGAGCCGTCGGGTCAGAGATGACCGCCGGAGAGACGGACAAACAGTCACTGAATACATTCCTATCGGGTAACATCAACACCTTGACACTAGACCGACTAACTCGACAGCTCAGTCCCATTTAAGTGATCAGTTCACTTCAGAATTAAAATGTCCCTGATCATTTAACTCACCTCCATGTCATCCAAGATGTGTCAGTAAACGTTCCAGATTGTTGTCTCCATATAGTGGACTTCACTGGGGTTCAACGGGTCCAAATGTCAGTTTCAGTGCAGCTTCAAAGATCTACATATCCAGGACGAGGAATGAGAGTCTGATCTAGAGAAACCGTCGCACATTTGATACAAAAAATATAGTTTTTTTAAAAAAATTCCACAAATGCTGGTCTTTTGGCGCTGCTTCTGATGCGCCACACATCACGTCATCACGCTGGAGAGGTCACGTGACGTAGGAGGAAGAAACCGATCCAGTGTTTACAAAGAGAACATCAAAGATTTAAAGTCAAACAGTCTTTAACAAAAACGTAAAATAATGGAATGTTGAATTTGATTTTCGCGCCCGATGGTACTTCCGTCCTACGTCACGTGACCTCTCTCCACGTGGATGACGTGATGTGTGGCGCATCAGAGCCAGGCGCAAGACCATCCATTTGTGAGGATAAAACTATATTCTTCTGTATCAAATGTGCGACGGTTTCATCTAGATCAGACTCTCATTCCTCCCCGTCTGGATCATGTAGATCTTGTGAAGCTGCACTGAAACTGACATTTGGACCCGGTTTGAACCCCAGTGAAGTCCACTGGGTCCTTAAATTCAATCAAACTGAAATTTAAGACATTATTTTTAAGGTCATAAAGTCTTAATGGTGCACTATAATATATGCCTTAAATTGCCCCTGTTATGCTATTTTCAGCTCTTCCCTTGTAATAAAAAGCCGTTTCTAAAAGTAAAATGGTTCTGCAAACTTTCAAAGGTCAAAGTGCAGATTAAAAAAAGAAGTGATTCTGAACCGCTCTAATGAGTAATTCACAGTCCCCCTCACTGTCCTGCTGAACCCATGTTAATTTGTAACACATTTGCATAATGCCCTCCTCTGCTCGTCATTTGGCTGATCAGCGTCCCTCTTTGCCCCCCTCCTCTCAATCCCTGTTAGACGGAAGAGTTTGGTTTCGTGTTGTTTCACTAGTTTGATTCAGCCGTTCGTTACTGTTCGAATCAAGGAGCTGAGATTCAGAATATGATAATGAGCGTTTGGTGTCTGACCAATCACAGCAGAGCAGCTCTCAGAGAGGCGGGGTTTAGAGAGGCCCGGAAGCGTATTCAGACACTGAAGCTGCAGTTGGATATTATGAGAGAATTAAACCGTTAATTGTGTGCCGTTTAATGAAGTAAAACAATCTGATGCTTGATTTATGTTCTGTGTGTATGGTTGAAGTATTCGTGTTAATAGTGTGCCAAAAGTCTCAATTTTTTGATTTTCCAGCAGTTTCAGGGAAAGTGTGTAAAGTGATGTGATGGGAGGAGACGTCACTGCGTCCAGCAGCCAGAAACCAGTCCACTTCCTGTCCGATCGTCACGGCGCCACCTACAGCCAAGAGCAGCACCGCCCCCGTCTGGAGCCGCCGGGCACAACAGGTCACATACACCCGCACGTTCCCCACTCGAGTCTGAGGTGAGCGTGTTGTTTGTGTCGCTGTGAAACCCATTACACATCTTGATCCCGGAGATTTGAAACCCATGACCTTGACGTTGCGAACACGGAGCTCTGCTGTTAAAAACTGTAACAGTAGTGTGATTAAGAAAAAAAAGGAAGTGTTATACAAACTATACATTACCCGAGCACACACAAAAAATGGTTAAAATGGTGAATGTTCACAGTACATAAACAAACACAAGCTCTTAAAGTGGACAGCATTAAATAATACGGTGTGTAGCACTGAACTGTGTTTAGAAGTAAATGTTGTGCTAAGATATTTCGCTGCTTATCAGGAGTTTTTGAAATGTAATTTGTGTAAATTAACATTTAACAAGACTGTATCGTGATTATGATTCTTGCCGTAATCGAGGCAGCACTGTTAGATCCTGAGTGTGTGTGTGTGCGCAGGTGGAGGGGAAGCCGCTGCAGGAGCAGAAGCTGGTGGAGGAGGGCGAGTTCGAGGGCGACACCCTTGGACCCTCAGACGGGTCCTGTTCTACCCGCTCCTCCCCAGCAGCACC
>CM074289.1:381179-386179 GCA_037194245.1 Opsariichthys bidens
TTCAAGATGAAATACAGTCATTTACTCTAAACCTGAGGGAGGTAAATAAGTTTATATAAATCTCTTTATATTTTCCCTCCAACTTCTGTGTTTTCCATTTGAATTTTTCTGCTCCTGTTGTTTTTAATGGGTAAATAAATTAATCATAAATTCCGACTTATTCATCGCAACTCCGACTTTTAATCCCTCGCAACTCCGACTTTATATCTCGCAACTCCGACTTTCATATCTCATAGCAACTCCGACTTTATCACATCGCAAACTCCGACTTTATATCCTCGCCAACCTTCCGACTTTATATCTCGCAACTCCCGACTTTATGATCTCGCAACTCCGACTTTCATATCTCACAATTCTGACTTTATATCTCGCAACTCCGACTTTATATCTCGCCAACTCCCGACTTTATTTCAACTCGCAACTCCCGACTTTATAAACTCGCAACCTCCGACCTTTATATCTCGCAACTCCGACTTTATCACTCGGCAACTCCGACTTTATATCTCGCAACTCCGACTTTATATCTCGGCAAACTCCGACTTTTATATCTCGCAACTCCGGAACTTTATATCTCGGCAACTACCGACTTTATATCTCCCGCAACTACCGACTTTATCACTCGCAACTCCGACTCTTATATCTCGCATACTCCGACTTTATATCTCGCGAACTCCGACCTTTTATATTCTCGCAACTCCGACTTTAAATATCTCGCAACAATCCGACTTTATATCTTTCGCAATTTCCGACTTTTTATATCCTCTCAACATCTGACTTTATATCTCTCAACTTCTGACTTTATATCTCGCAATTCTAATTCTGAAGTTATTATACAGTCAGAATGTTGAGAAAAAAATTTTACGCCCCTTTTTTTATATTTTTATTTAGACGGTGAGAAACAAGCTTCCATAATCTTCCAAATTGTAATCAAATTAAGAAAAAAATGTGACATCTGGAAGACTGGAGTAATGATGCTGAACATTTCAGGAATAAATTATATTTTAACTGTATATTCCACATAGAAAAAACAGATGATTTACATTATAATAATATTTCACTATTTTTCTCAATTTTCCCCCCTTCTTTTTCCCTCCTGTTCCACACGAGTATTTTTTGAGTGCCAGTGTAACACTCATACAGCACATAAGTGACCTAAATGCCGAAAGCGTTTTGGAGAAATCACAGCGCATCTTTGAGCCGTCGGAGGCAGGGACGGAACAAACTCTTGACTGGCAAGGCACGGTAAAATCCTTGGCTCTTCGCTGTGACATTTGGCACCACCGTATAAGCATATTAATTCAGGCCACAATGAGGCCTGGGCGAGGACGATAACGCTCTCCGCACACTCAAACCCGACGCCCTGATCAAGGATTTCTGATAAGGCTTTGCGTTTATGCAGACAAACTGTCCCGGTTTTTCTGCCGTTGTTCCTCTCCTTTAACTCGTCCTCAGGCCCGAGGGCAGAAGAAAAACCAAGCCGCCTAACTGTACGCATCATCAGAAACGGAGGAGATAAAGTCACATGACAAACAGGCTGGGAGCTTTACATCTCATATGAATCCGTTCGTGGTTGTGGTATCCCTCGGGAAACAAACAGGCATCCATCTAAAACTATTCAGAACAGAGAGACTCAAGCTTCATCGAATTCAATTAATATAGAGAAGGCGATGATAAGAACGCTGCCAATTTACAATCGCTGGAGCTGTCAATCACACAGCGCCGCCGTTTTTCAGCCACTCCTGTTTATACTCAATGACAATCTCTTATTTACACGGTTTGAGTTTTTTTGATGAAAGAGAGCAGAAATCGAGATGAGTCTGTCATCCGTGCTACAATCGCTGAAACCTGGACTAGATCTAAATATAACGCTATAACTAACACTTTTAAAAAAAACGGTTAGTCTCGACAGCTGTAATAGTAAAAATGTGAAAGAATTCCACAGTGCAATACTCATTTCATATGCAGAGATGTTAGCCAATCGCACCCGCAGTGGTGTGTACATTGAGTCTCACAGCAGACACCCCGTCGCCCCTTCCAACACAGCCATCAAAATCAGGGGAGAAAATTGACTCCGATCTAAAATATTTATGACTTTTTTAATTTTTTTCAATGTAAATCTCAGGAGGAAACATTATTAAATCATTACAAAAAATGCAGTTCACGACCGCTTTGACGACATTTATTAAATCAAAAATACAGTAAAAATAGTGAAATATTTATTATGAAGTAAATCATCTGTTTTCTATGTGAATATACAGTAAAATATAATTCATATCACAGTGATCAAAAAAAGCTGCATTTATTGATCAAAATATACAGTAAAAATTGTGAAATATTATTCCAATGTAAACCATGTTTTCTAAGTGAATATATAGTCAAATATAATTTATATCCAGTGATCAAATGCTGCATTTATTTGATCAAAAATACAGTAAAAATTGTGAAATATTATTCCAATGTAAACCATGTTTTCTAAGTGAATATATAGCTCAAATATAATTTATATCCAGTAGATCAAAGCTGCATTTTCAGGCATCATTCCTCCAGTCTTCAGAGTCACATGACCCTTCAGAAATCATTCCGATTCGACACTCAAGAAAACATTTATGATTAATTATCATTTTGTGGAAACTAATACATTTTATTTTTCAGGAATCAAGATTCTTTGACGGAAAGTTCAAAAAGTACAGCAACTTATTTGAAATAGAAACATAGATATGACACTTTTGATCACTTTAATGTGTCCTTGATGAATAAAAAAAAATAAGAAGATAGTGTTACACTAAACATCTTACAAAATAGAAGTTTCTCCATCGAGAAATCAGTCATTCATCAAGCAAACTGAACACATTCATCAGCTGAATTTTAGTTCAAAACCAACAGAAGCCTGATGCCAAACTCATGCGGAGATTCGCCCTATTGACTGAAGGTGTGGAGGATTTGCACAGATCCCGTGCGATGAGCGACGGGGGCCGGGGGGCGAGAGAGAAACAGACCGCCTCTCTGTGGAAATGGGATCCTATCAGAATAATGAGGAGAATAACGGGGCCGTTTACCCCAGCTGGGGCCGCCGGAGAGAGGGAGTTTGACATGCAACATCGGCGTTTCATCCCGTAAAGCTCCTCATAGCATTTTTAATGGAATCTATTACTCCAGGATTAGCCGATAAGAGACGGTCCTGTTTAAATTTTCTAAATGCTTAGCATAATTGGTATCAGAGCGCAGCGGAGAAGACAAAGATGTTCTTTTGAGCCGAGCTGCTAAAATTAAACCTTCCGAAAACTGTTGAGCACGTCTCGCCAAAGCCGGGAAACACGCGCTCATTTACATCCCAACATTTACAAAAGGGATCCGTGGCCGTCTTTACTATGAAAACGTTGCCTCTTGGAACGGATTATTGAGCGACTGAATCTTTATGCTATCAACGAGTAATGCGGATGATAGAAATAAAAAAAACATGCGCATATACCGTAATGTAAAAAACGCCTCCACAAATATACCCTTTTACTTAAATACATATTTTTTGGTAACACTTTGTTTTAAAATATATAGGCTATTACTCTTTGGTTAATGGTAGTACATAAAAACAGTTCAGTATTGGTTAATGTTAGCTAAAGTCCATTAAATAATATTAAATAGCATAACATATCGTTTCTCATCATATTACCAAAGGTGGTCGGCATGACATACTGAAAACAGCAGAGGCCTAACACAGAAAACTTGAGGCAACAAACCATAATTTAACCAACGTTATCTTATATTTTTTCCTGTTTATAAACAGACAAAATTGCTGACCGTCTGTAAGATCATGTTTAACTATCGTAATGTCTGGCCCTCAATGCCAGTGCAATGTTTTGAGTATTTTATGATCTATGGGTGTCGAACGCACACCGATGTCCAGTAGAACTAGTATTGAGCTTCGGTCAGAATTGCGAAAAGTAGCAATTTTTTGCGTAACGCAGTTATTATGCTATGATGAGGTTTTTGAATCCAGACTACCGAGTCTTGTTTCCTGAAAAATTTCATGAGTTTGTGTATATATATATATATATGTAAAAATATTTTTTTTTTAAAAAGTGAAATATCGTCATTCTTTTTCATTTCTCAATTTGAAAAAAAAAAAAAAAAACAAAACATTCAAAACAAATTGTTTTTGAACAAAAGCTGCCTGTAGAAATCGTTACATGTTATCTGACGAAGTGTTTCCACCGCTCCTCCTCCATCCTCATCGCCCCGGAGGCTCCAAAAACGGGCCAATTCATTATGCTGTTCAGGGTCACCGAATCCTTCAAGTCATTAAAAATGTTTAATAAAACAGGGGAGCGCATGAAAAGATCGGCCAAATGCTTCCTGCAGGGTATTCACACGCGGCAGAGCTTCATAATGACGGCTCGGCGCAGGAGGCCGCAGAGGAACTGAATGTGTTCCGGGAGAAAATGGACTTTTCTCTGCGAGCGCTAATCCGAAATGACCTCCACCTGCGGCCCATCATCACCCTCGCTAGGGAAGAGAAATGAGAACGCTGCCGCTGCGCCGAGACGGACCCGCTCAGTTCTTCTGGAAAACAGAAATCACTTAGGACTCTTAAACAGGACCTTTATTCTCTAGCGTGTAATTTTTGCTGTTTGAGCAAGAAAAAGATCTGCAAAGTTTCCAAAGCACAAAGTTGACGGAAAATAACTTCTTGATATTTTCTGGATTTTATCCCAGAAACAATAAAAGGACAACTTTTTCTTACGTAATTTGGGGCCCTATGAAATCGATTTTTCCATTTTAATTTTTCTGGATTCCATTTTCTTAACGTTTTTATTTTGGACTTTTTGCATTTTAATGTAGTAATTAAATTTTAATAATCAAAAAGCACGTCTAATTACCTGAATTCATAAAATCAACAACATTTATTTATAAATATATATTTTAAAAAAAACAACAACATTTATTTATAAATGAAATGCTTAGTTTTTTTTTCAGAAATTCTGTGTTTTTGATTTTAATTTTTC
>CM074289.1:391179-408679 GCA_037194245.1 Opsariichthys bidens
TATCAGTTTGGCCACTGAAACAAGTGACAACAATACTGACAACAAAATAAAAGGCTAAAAGTAAACATGGAAACAGATTAAAATGAAAATCCTTTTAGATTATATTCTGCTAAAATGATCGTTTTTTGCAAATCGATGGCAAACAAGTCAAGTCAAGATTTCACCAATGTCAATTTTATCAAAAATAAATCAACACTACAATTTATTTGGATTTACATGGATTCATTAAACAGTGAACAATCATCTATTTTTAATCTGTTTCCAAATGAAATATGTAGTCAAGTCACCGCAGCTGTCAGTCAAAATCTGTGCAGTGACGCCCTCTGCTGGATCACAGCGGCACATGCGCAGTGAGGCGCCGCGCTCCTCCCCTCAGAGTCCGCGGCGTTTCTCTTCACTTCATTTGGTCAAATAAAACTCACGATTGTTCTTATTTATCAGCGGTATGTTTTCGTTGTGTTTTCGTCGGAGGCTCGGGAGGGTTTGTGATCGACTCGATGTGTTTGTTCCGTTCTGTGGACGCGTTTTCAGTCAGTGACGTACATTCGTGTCCCGGAATAATATCAGGCGATTGCGTTAATTATTGCTCGTAAATAGACTGGTGAGTGTTGTTTATTGTTTATTACACATTTACTGAGGTGTAAAGTTGGATGACATGCGTGTTCAGGCCTGTTAGTTTTATTACAACATTCAAGTTCAGTGAAACTCAATGAAGTTCATTCGGTTATTAACAGAAGCTCACAATGTGTTAATAAACTCGCTTCATCCGTGACTTAGGAGATATTATTACTTGTTTTACTAGTTATTACTAGTATTACTTGTTTAAATCAGTCACGTCATATTATATTCTATTCAACCTCCTTTTAAGGTCAAAGGTCGTGACGTCATGGAGGCAGTTCTGGAGAGGCTGCAGACACTGACCTCAGATCAGCTGAGAGACCAGATCATCGGCGCCGGGCTCAAATGTGGCCCGATAACAGCCACCACCAGGAGCATCTTCGAGAAGAAGCTGGCCCGAGCCCTTCTGGACGGCGGTGAAGTGCATTCTGGGAGCTCACATCCTGCGGAAGAGCAGCCAATCAGTGAGAACGAGAACACGGAGGAAGCCAATCACGACGCTGAAACCCCTGCGTCGGTTTATTACGGCGTGTGTCCTCAGTCGGACGACCCTTCGGTCGAAAACGGTCAGCACGTAATGGTCATTCTTAAAGCGTGTTTGTCTTGTTTTTAGGTTAATCACGACCGGTGTCGTTGCTGTAATCATTTACAGGATCGCCACTCGTGTACGTCGATAAGACGAAGGCCCTGAAGGCCGTGATGAAGCTGAAAGGCGCTCGATTCAAAGCCTTCGCTTGTAAAGCAGACGCGGAGAACTTTGCTAAAGGTTTATGTGAAGGAGGCGCGTCTCCGCGCAAACCCTCTCCAGAGAAACCAGACGCCGGTGAGTCCGACGTTCACTCCAGAATTAAAACGTCCTGATAATTTACTCGCCTCCATGTCGTCCAAGACCTTCGGCGGAGAAGAAATGAAGGAACTCATTCCAGGATTGTGGACTTCACTGGGGTTCAACGGGTCCAAATGTCAGTTTCAGTGCAGCTTCAAAGATCTACATGATCCAGACGAGGAATGAGAGTCTGATCTAGAGAAAACCGTCGCACATTTGATACAAAAAATATAGTTTTTAAGCACAAATGCTGGTCTTGAACTGCTCTGATGCGCCACACATCACGTCATCACGCTGGAGAGGTCACGTGACGTAGGAGGAAGAACCGAAAAACTAATTTTCTCGAAATCATCAGACATCGTTGTTTTACCTTTTTTTGTAAAGACCGTTTTTGACGTTTACTTTGGATCGGTACTTCTTCCAACGTCACGTGACCTCTCCAGCGTGATGACGTGATGTGTGGCGCATCAGAGCAGAGCAAGACCAGCATTTGTGGATAAAACTATATTTCTGTATCAAATGTGCGACGGTTTTCTCTAGATCAGACTCTCATTCCTCGTCTGGATCATGTAGATCTTTGAAGCTGCACTGAAACTGACATTTGGACCGTTGAACCCCAGTGAAGTCCACTATATGGAGAACAATCCTGGAATGAGTTCCTTCATTTCATCTCCACTGAAGAAAGAAAGAACATCTTGATGACATGCAGGAGGAGAGGGAATTATCACAACATGAACTAATGCTTTCACATCCACAGTAGGAAAGATGACGTGGGTTTTGAGCTTCGTGTGTTTTTGTTCAGAGTGGCCGTTGAGCGCGGATGCGGCGAATGCGGAGAAGGCCAATGAGTTCAGGAGTCCACGCACACAAGATCTGACGGCGAAGCTCCGCAAAACCGTGGAGAGAGGAGATGAGGAGGCTTTCAGAGAGCTCGTCTGGGCAAATCCAAGATATCTCATTGGATCCGGTGACAATCCGACGATTGTGCAGGTGCGGTTCAGTCTCTTCTGCGCAAACAAAAATACAGTAAAAATAACGAAATATTATTAGAATGTAAGTCGTCTGTTTTCTATGTGAATATATGGTAAAGTGTAATTTATTCCTGAGATCAAAGCTGCATTTTCAGCGTCATTACTCCAGTCTTCAGTGTCACATGATTAGTTAGTAGTTGAAACTGGGACATTTACTAAACACCAATCACAACACACCGCTCCAGCCGACCAATCAGAGCACATTGTGCTTTTCAGAAGGCGGGGCTTCATAGAGACAGATAAGGCGAGTTTCAGCTCAAAATTCCCCTCAGATCATTTATTATCGCTCGTCAAATTCGCCTCTATTTGGGTGTGAGCAAAAACACGCCGTTTTTGTGCGCGTGCCTTTAAATGCAAATGAGCCGCTGCTCCAGAAGAGGGCGGAGCTTCAACGGCTCAACAACAACAAAGCTGGAGAATCTCACGCAGACAAAATGAGGAAAGCGTTCGAACGGATGGAGAGACTCAGGAAGACGTTTCTGAACGGTTCGTGGATCAATTGATGTTGATCGACTCGTCACTAGCGTGTGTCGTCACGTTCGTCTTTTCTCCTCGAATCCACCCTCGTTTGTGAAGCGTAAAATGACGGCATTCGACGACAACAACTCTTCCTCTTCTCTAAAGCGGCTCAACATGGCCCCGCCCCCTTTGTTGAGTGTTCTCGGGGGCGGAGTTTATGTAAATGTTGGGGTTGGTGATGTCACTAACCCGGGAAGAAGCTCGTTGTATTCGTTTGTTGCGATTTCTATAAAAGAAAATCTCTTTTCATTGAACTTTGAGCGTCGTGACTTTGCAGATGCTGTTTCTCTGCATCACACTCTGACTGAAGATAAAAGACTGACATCAGAATCAAGTTCAGTGTGGTTGATTTGTCCAGGAGGGCTGCAGATACAATGTCTTACACGTCGCAGCAAAAGAAAACCAGCCTGGAATCGCTCGTCTTCTCCTGGAAACGCTGGAGGACCCCGAGTTCATGCGCCTCATGTATCCTCACGATCAGGAGCTCATGCTGCGGCAGCGCATCCAATACATCGTCGATCTGTATCTCAACATGCCTGACAAAGCGGTGAGTAGCGTTCACACACACACACACACACAGAGAGAGAACGGCCTCCATCTGATGTGATGTGATGTTCCTCACAGAGCAACGAGACGCCGCTGCACTTCGCCTGCAAGTTCGGATGTCCAGAGGTGGTGGATGTTCTGTGTTCTCATCCGAGCATCGACAAACACTGCAGGAACAGATACGAGCAGAAACCGTCCAGTGTAAGAAACTGCAGCCACACTGGAGTAAAACACGTTTCATGTGTGAAGTGACCGCTCGTGTTCATTCGGCAGGTGATCTGTGAGCGGAAAAACAAAAGCAAGGAAGTGAAGCAGAAGATCACGGAGTATTTAGAAGGTCCGTTTCCGTGGTGACGCTCTGGTTTTGTCAGTGATCTAGGATGCAGTGTCACTGCTGGGTTTTGTCTTTTTGTCACAGACAGATTTATGTGCCGTTGTTGCGGGCCGCTGACAACACCCTGCCTCCGCTGATCGGCCTTCCCTGGTGTCCCGGTTCACTCGAGTCATGTGATCGGTTTTATGGGCCGGACAGGATGATGGACAGTCCCAAAAACCCAATAAAGTCCATCAAAGCTTTTGTTGGGCCTCTGAATTCATCAAAGGTACTTTATACACTTCCGGTCAAGGGTTTGAGAGAGTCTCTTCTGCACAAAGCTGCATTTATTTGATCAAAAATACAGTAAAACATATGAAATATCAGTTTTCTATGTGAATATACAGTACAGTGTAATTTATATCCAGTGATCAAAGCTGAATTACTCCAGTCTTCAGTGTCACATGATCCTTCAGAAATCATTCTGATGTGATGATATAATAAATAATAATTATTATATATTTTAGTTAATTTGTCATTATTAAAATGGCTGTATTTACCATTTCTGTGAACATACAAATTATACTACTTTTAATAACATATCAACTTAATAACGTGTTTTTATTTGAATAGTATTAAATTAATTATCTTTATAAAATATATTGTTATTAAATAAGTTTCTGTTTGCTTATACATTTTAATAATAACAATCATTTTTTCATTTAAAAAAAATAATAATACATGCAAACATGTTTACTTATAAATTATAATACTACTACTTTTAATAATAACACTAGAAATTATTAATATTGTTTTTATTTTACTATTTTTATTATGATTGGTAATAATAATAATAGTAATAATACTAATACTTTAGTTTATATAATGCAAACAAGCATAATTATTATATCTAAAATAAATGATTATTGCTACAGTGTTTGCACATACGTTTTATTAATATTAATAATTATAATAACGATTTTAAAGTTAATAACATTTAATTTATTTATAATTATGTTTTATCATATTTATCATTTGTTGCTATTATTATTATTAGTAGTAATAATAACATTGTTATTACAATTATTATTTTTTAAATATTTTTTTTATTATTATGTTTTGAAAAATAATAATTAACAATTTTTAGAATTACATTTGTTGACACAATGATTTTAAAATGAATAAAATTCACGTTATTATTGTTACCGTTTTTATTAGTAGTAGTAGTAGTCATAATAATAATAATCATAAATATGTATTTTTATATAATGCCTTTCAGGTCGACAAAATTGCTTCGCAAAGAAATAGTAGAGACATATTTACAAATATGTCAAACAAATACATAATCCCATCAATAAAACATAAACAGATTTGCTCGGGTAAATCAAGCTCTTCCTGCAGGCAGAGGAGTTTTCCACCGTCTGTGGAAAACGCCGCCGCGGGATCGATCCGGATACTTCCGTCACATTCTGAAGTCCGATTCGGAGCGGGGACCAGAGCGAGTCGGCAGGTCAGCTGATCCAGAGGCTCTTGTGTTTAACTCTAAACTGCGTTGCTCATGTCATCGCTCCGTCCACAGAGAGCTGGCTCGTGAGATGGGATACCCATGGGCTGAATTCTGGGATTTCCTCCACTGCTTCGTCGACCTGTCCAGCAGGGAAGGGTTGAAGATGCTGGACGAGCATTTGAGGATCACCGAAGCCGGTCTGATCGACGCGAGCCGTTCCCGCCGTCGGCCGTTTCTCAGTTCACCAGAAGAAGAGGAGCCGGATGAATCCGAGCGTTCCCGGTCCGTGACCTGATGCAGGAGTTTGAGAAGGTGCTGCTCTCGGCCGATCACATGAACAGAACCGCTGACTCCGATGACGATGGGTCCAGCTGCAGCTCAGAGGAGTATTTCACAGCCGACGAGGACGAACCTTCGATCCGAACGCCTCGGACTCCTCCGGCTCATCGTTTAAATCCACACACAGCAGCACGGATCCCGACACCGGCCCTGTGGACCGCCACGGATCGGATGTTTTCATCCTCGGGTGAGCTTGATGAAAATGCATGATCAAAACTTAATACTCTTGTATATTAATTCTTTTGCCTTTGTTTTGGCCAGTGATTCACCTACTAAACTGGACAGTGAGGTTCTTCTGGCGCTGGACGGCGTGGAGATCGACCCGCTCTCACACCACAACATCACGAGATGGAAGAACACGATTTTGTCCTATTCTTTATCGCAAAGACAAAGGTAGATTATTCCTGCCCGAGGGGGTTTTAAACGGGGGAGAAAAACTGCGTAATTCTTTTTTATTTTTATAAATAAATAAATAATTAGAAAATCACATTAAAGTGAAGAAATATATTTAATTAAAATAAAAGCATTGATTAAAATGAATACAATTTGATGTAAATGAAAAATAAATATTTCACTAAATAATAAAAAGCATTGGATTAAAATAAATAAAACATTAGAACATATCAAATTTGATTTTAATAATAATGCTAAAATGATTTAAAATAATTTCTAACAGATAATAGAAAAAACTGCAATGAATGCAATAATGTAATAGAAACTAAATAAAAATTGATTAAAATGAAAAAGAAATTAATTTCATTAAATAGATGATAAATAAAACCTTACTCAAATGAACACATTTGATTTAAAATAAACAATCGATAAATTAATAAATGTAATTAAAATAAATACTAAGATAACTTAACAAATATTATTTTAATAAATAATAATAATGAGTAAAATATCAAATAAATAAACTAACGGTACAGTACGATAATACGTAGAAAAGAATATAATGACATTTTAACAGAAACTGAATTAAATAAGATTTAAATACATTTGATTAAAATAAAAAAAATTAGTAAATAAATTTCGGTTATAAATTAATACATTTGATTAAAATAAATTAAACATGATTTAAATAAATACAAGTAATTTAAAAAAAAAAAAACGAAAATAAATAGAAGTTAATTGAAATAAATGAATTAATGAAATGTGATGTGAAATAAACAAAACAAATATAATAGTAATATTTATTTAAATGATTAAGCAGATTAAAAATAAATAAATAAATGATTTATAAAAATAAATAAGCACAGTACTATAGTGAGTAGAAAAGAATGGAATAATGTAATGTAAGTATTTTTAGTTATTTTAATTGCACTCGAGCAGGATTTGAGCTGTACAAAAGAGCTAAAAAAGCATGTTTCGCCTGCTTGATATTTAACCACATTGTACAAGTTGCAACATGTTTCATATGATAAAAAATACGACTTCTATTCTGTCAAATATGGTAAATGTACCGCAGTTGAAATGAAACATTGTGTGTGATTTGCAGCTGGCCGTCAGCTTCACAGATGAGCAGAGACGCCGCGAGATCATGGACTTCTACGCCGAACGGGTTCACCGTCAGAAGCCCCGCTCACTTTAACCCTGGACAGTTTCTGTTCAGCCCGCCGAGCAAATCCTACGGTCGCCTGTAACCGAGGTTCACTTCTCCTCACACTTTACAAGCCCTCACGTTTACATTTCCTAACACTAAGTTTCATTACTTCCTAAACAATGATACAAGTTATAGAATATGTTTTAATTGAGAATAGGTTTCTATTTTTGCACAGCAATTATGTTGCCTATCATGCTGGAAAATTGGTGCCAATATTAATGTTTTATGGATGTTGCATCTGAAGAATGATGCATATGTTCAATGTGTTTTCTTGCTACATAAAGACTTGTTAAGAAAACAGTTCCATGTGTTGTTTTCTGAGTCCACATCCGCAGTATTAATCAACACTGTGTTTGTTTCTCTGCACCAGCAGATGGCGCCAGTCACCGACTCTTTACAGTTGTGTTCAAAATGATTCAACCCCCCAATGCTGTAAATGGTTTTAGAGAATTTAGAGTACATTTGTAATTGAATTCAGAATGAAATCCTACAAGGACTTCTTAAAGAAGCATATGCAACTAAAATGACATCAATTGGTTTTGTAATACAGTAGTAAATGTTTCTTTTGTGAATTCTTCATTGACACAATTATTCAACCCCTTAAAGACTACCACTCTGAAGAACAGAGGTCCATTGAAGTGTTTTCAATCAGGTATTGAAAGCACCTGTGGATGTCAGGGAGCAGCAATAAAGCCTAATAAGCACCAATTAGGCAGCTTTAAAATGACTGTGATACTCAGCTCCTTCTAGACATTTACTGGTGTGGTTACAAACATGGTGAAGTCAAGAGAATGGTCCAGGAAGACAAGAGAAGAGGTGATTACTCTTCACAGGAAGGGCAATGGCTATAAGAAGATTGCAAAGATGTTAAACATACCAAGAGACACCATAGGAAGCATCATTCGCAAATTCAAGGCAAAGGGCACTGTTGAAACGCTACCTGGTCGTGGCAGAAAGAAGATGCTGACTTCGACTGCTGTGCGCTACCTGAAGCGTAGAGTGGAGAAAAGTCCCCGTGCGACTGCTGAGGAACTGAGAAAAGATTTGTCAGATGTAGGTACTGAAGTTTCTGCTCAGACAATACGGCGCACCCTGCGTAATGAAGGCCTCCATGCCAGAACTCCCAGGCGCACCCCCTTGCTGTCTCCAAAGAATAAGAAGAGTCGACTGCAGTATGCCAAAAGTCATGTGGACAAACCACAGAAGTGTTCTGTGGACTGATGAAACAAAATTAGAACTGTTTGGGCCCATGGATCAACGCTATGTTTGGAGGAGGAAGAACAAGGCCTATGAAGAAAAGAACACCTTGCCTACTGTGAAGCATGGCGGGGGGTCAATCATGCTTTGGGGCTGTTTTGCTTCTGCAGGTACTGGGAAGCTTCAGCGTGTGCAAGGTACCATGAATTCTCTTCAGTACCAGGAGATATTGGAGGACAATGTGATGCAGTCCGTCACAAACCTGAGGCTTGGGAGACGTTGGACCTTTCGACAGGACAATGATCCCAAGCATACCTCCAAGTCCACTAGAGCATGGTTGCAGATTAAAGGCTGGAACATTTTGAAATGGCCATCGCAGTCACCAGACTTCAATCCGATTGAGAACCTCTGGTGGGACTTAAAGAAAGCAGTTGCAGTGCGCAAGCCTAAGAATGTGACTGAACTGGAGGCTTTTGCCCATGATGAATGGGCGAAGATACCCGTAGCTCGCTGCAAGACACTTGTGTCAAGCTATGCTTCACGTTTAAAAGCTGTTATAACTGTAAAAGGATGTTGTTCTAAGTATTAAGATTGAATGTCACTTGGGGGTTGAATAAAACTGATAATGATGTGAGCAGAGAAAAGACATTTGTGGTTATTTCATTATAAATGTTATGTTATATTTGTCTGACCTACACGTGCCTCTTTGATTTAATTGTAAGCAGGATGACTGAATGATCAAAATCAATGTCAAACCGGCCAAAACAATCAATTTCAGTGGGGGTTGAATAATTTTGAACACAACTGTAGCTGTAAACAGAGGAAAATCACAAAAAATAAAACCTAAGATTATCACACAAAACCATAACAAGCAATTACCGTATCCGTGTTCATTTAGCATGACTTCTCAAATGAAATTTTACTTCATAAATGTTTGTAGATGTAAAAATAAATAAATATGATTTGATTCAAATGTATTAAAAGTTCATTAAATTTGATTAAAATTAATATATTGATTAAAATAGATACAATTTTATGTAAATAAGTATATATACAGAAGCATTTTATTAAAAGAAATATTTTTATTTGTTAGTGATTACCAACAATGTGTTTAAACAAGCTGTTGAGTTCAGTTAAACTTTCCCACACCCTGTTCTGCCATCTCTAAGCCACACCCACTGCACCGTTCATGTCCCACCCACTCATCAGCTCCTGTACGCCCCTCTGTAAGCCACACCCCCTGTCCCTTCATGCCCCGCCCTCTCAGCAGCCCCCTGTACCGCCCTTTGCAAGCCACACCCAGTGCCTTTTCATGTCCCACCCACTCATCAGCACCCTCTGCAAGCCACACCCACTGCCCCATTCATGTCACACCCTCTCAGCAGCCCCATTCCACCTTCTGTAAGCCACACCCACTCCCCCTTCATGTCACTCCCACTTAGCCACCCCCCATGTACCACCCTCTGTAAGCCACACCCACTACCCCTCATGCCCCGGCCTCTCAGCAGCCCCCTATACCGCCCTTTGCAAGCCACACCCACTGCCTTTTAATATCCCACCCACTCATCAGCACCCTCTGCAAGCCACACCCACTGCCCCATTCATGCCCCGCCCTCTCAGCAGCCCCATTCCACCCTCTGTAAGCCACACCCACTGCCCCTCATGCCCCGGCCTCTCAGCAGCCCCAGTATAAACAGACGAAGCTGACAGGAGAAAGACACACTGAGGATTTACTCAGGCACTCCTCTGACCTGAGATGCTTGTTTGATGATGATGATGATGATGATGATGATGGGCTGCTGTCATGAGTGTGTGTTTGTTGGACTGATTGACTGATTGATGGATGTTGCGGATGCAGGATGCGCAGGAGCAGCGCTTACATCCCCGTGTCCACTGCTGCCGCTCTGCTGGTCACTTCATCCACACTGTTCTTCGTCTTCACGTAAGTCCGCCATAATCCTCAGCTTTTTCTTTCTGACTCTTAGAATAACTTCATACTTTAATTTGCACGGAGAATTTACCATATGTAACAATGCATATATATATATATATACACTATATATGATTGTGGTAAACTCTTCTTAAGCAAAACTAAGTACAAAGTTATTATACGGCAAGTTATATTTATATAAAAGTGTGTTTCGTGCAGTAAGTGCAGAACCGTCACACGCTTTTTCTTAAATACTGTATTTTTAGTATTGCGGTTTATTTCAACACAACAGCTCAGTATATGAGTGTGTTTGAACCCTGATGAACTGCATATTGAGATGTGATTTTAATCCAGCACTGAAAGTAGGGCAGTGAGCCACTGCTTCTGCACTGATATCTATTGTTACAACCGTTATAACATCCTCCTGCATGGATCCTCTAAAATCCGGGATTGCGATTCTTAATTTGCATTGCTGCATTTTTACATGCAAATGCATGTTGAAGATGAGCACATGACACATTGAAACGAAAGGCTGGTGTGATTTGATCAGGTGTGGGTCTGGATGAGCTGGATTGATGTGGAATGACCTTTGCCACCGTATCTGTCCCAGATTTCATGCCGTTTTGTGGTGTTTAGCTCCGACGGCACCGGCAGATGGGAAGTTCAGGATTAGGATTTGCTCCCAGTGCTGTTTGATTCCCCATCCAGGAGCTATGGAGGTGTTCATCATCAGGCGTGTGATCCCGCTGGATGAGTTTAAGCTCAGAGAAACCACATCTGTCATCTGCACAGAACGGCCTTCACACGAGACGCTCAAAAGATTTTTAATGTCTTTGAAAGCGTCTCTTCTGCTCACCAGAGCTGCATTTATTTGATCAAAAATAAAGTAAAAATAGTGAAATATTATTCCAGTGTAAATCATCTGTTTTCTATGTGAATATATAGTGAAATATAATTTATATCCAGTGATCAAAGCTGCATTTATTTGATCAAAAATACAGTAAAAATAGTGAAATATTATTCCAATATTTGAATAATATTTTGATAATTATATCCAGTGATCAAAGCTGCATTTATTTGATCAAAAATACAGTAAAAATAGTGAAATATTATTCCAATATTTGAATAATATTTTGATAATTATATCCAGTGATCAAAGCTGCATTTATTTGATCAAAAATACAGTAAAAATAGTGAAATGTTATTCCAGTGTAAATCATCTGTTTTCTATGTGAATATATTATAAAATATAATTTATATCCAGTGATCAAAGCTGCATTTATTTGATCAAAAATAAAGTAAAAATAGTGAAATATTATTCCAGTGTAAATCATCTGTTTTCTATGTGAATATATAGTAAAATATAATTTATATCCAGTGATCAAAGCTGCATTTATTTGATCAAAAATAAAGTAAAAATAGTGAAATATTATTATGATGTAAATCATCTGTTTTCTATGTGAATATATAGTCAAATATAATTTATATCCAGTGATCAAAGCTGCATTTATTTGATCAAAAATACACTAAAAATAGTGAAATATTATTCCAGTGTAAATCAGCTGTTTTCTATGTGAATATATAGTAAAATATAATTTATATCCAGTGATCAAAGCTGCATTTATTTGATCAAAAATACACTAAAAATAGTGAAATATTATTCCAGTGTAAATCATCAGTTTTCTATGTGAATATATAGTAAAATATAATTTATATCCAGTGATCAAAGCTGAATTACTCCAGTCTTCAGAGTCACATGATCCTTCAGAAATCATTCTGATATGATGATTTGATGCTCAAGAAACATGATTATTTTCAATGTTGAACTATAATAATATGTGAATGACACTAAAATAACTCTCAAAGAAGAAGCTCAGATATAATTTTGTTTGATTTTACATTACTGACACATTGCACTATTATTATTATTATTATTATATTGAATGATGTTTAGTGCTTTTGAGTGAATAGTTTTGATTTATTTGATCGTATTTTGAACACGTTTTACTATTACAACACTTTTATTTGATACCAAGCTTCTTTTCTAAATGCTGCACTGGCGTCTCCAGGAATCCCTGCAGATTTCCCAGAGTGCAGTGCTTGTGTAAAGCGTGATTTTCACCAGGTTATTTACGACTGTAATCTTTGGCTGCTGTTGTAGAGATAGATTGGCCTTTAGTAAATGGACTGATGAGAGCGCGGCGCTCCATCTGCTCTGTGTGCGCTGCGTTTAACTGTTAATTAAACTACAGATGCTCACTGGCTGTGAACTAAACCAGGCTGGTCGCTAACCGGAGGTCTGCATGATTTTGAATCCAGTTCGTTTGGACCTGTAATAAGTGATTATGGGTTATTATGGATGAAAGTGTCCGCTTATTATTAGGACAGATCAGTGTGTTCTGGTCGGAAACAGTTATTTTTAGTTTAGGACACAACTAGTGGAAGAATCATCATAATATTTACATTATATAGTGTTTAATGTGTTTATACAGTGCTTTATATAAAACACATGAGGTATATCCAGTGTTATGCTATCTATTATAGTTTTTATGAATATTTTGAATGAGCTTTTATTGTATATTATAATGATATTTGTCATGTCTGCAGTATATTTGCTGCTGATGACTTTACTATGGCTCTGTTTCTCATCAGGGATTGGAGTGTGTGCAGATGGTCAGAAATCACAGAGACATCGGCCGTAATCCGTTGATAAGAAATCAGGATCTTGAAGAGAAAAGCCTTTGTCCTCGCACAAAAAATCATTTGTTCATGACCTATATTCAGTGATTAACTCACTTTTCCAGAGCTTATGCGTTATATATAGTCATGCGTCTTAGAGTGCGCTTGACGGTGCTGACTATTTAGGAAAGACAGTTTTAAAGTGTTATTTTGATTATGGGATTGAACAGAATAAAGTTCATGTAATGATGGTGAGGAACAGAATATCAGTCTGATCTGAGACCAGGTGTGTTCGCATCAGATGTGAACACCTGCACATTAACACTTGTTTATTTAGAATAATTACAGGTGTTTTGACTAACATCTGTATTACAGCAGCACTGTGCAGCTGTCACATGTTACTCATAAATAAATAAAAGGAAACTTTTCGTTCCACAAAGAAACTTTACGTTCCCCAGAAAAACTTTGCATTCCTCAGAGAAACTTTACGTTCCACAAAGAAACTTTACGTTCCCCAGAGAAACTTTACGTTCCCCAGAAAAACTTTGCATTCCTCAGAGAAACTTTACGTTCCACAAAGAAACTTTACGTTCCCCAGAGAAACTTTACGTTCCCCAGAGAAACTTTACGTTCCCCAGAGAAACTTTGCGTTCCACAGAGAAACTTTACGTTCCCCAGAGAAACTTTGCGTTCCACAGAGAAACTTTACATTCCCCAGAGAAACTTTACGATCCCCAGAGAAACTTTATGCTCCCCAGAGAAACTTTACGTTCCACAAAGAAACTTTACGTTCCCCAGAGAAACTTTACGTTCCCCAGAAAAACTTTGCATTCCTCAGAGAAACTTTACGTTCCACAAAGAAACTTTACGTTCCCCAGAGAAACTTTACGTTCCCCAGAGAAACTTTACGTTCCCCAGAGAAACTTTGCGTTCCACAGAGAAACTTTACGTTCCCCAGAGAAACTTTGCGTTCCACAGAGAAACTTTACATTCCCCAGAGAAACTTTACGTTCCCCAGAGAAACTTTATGCTCCCCAGAGAAACTTTGCGTTCCACAGAGAAACTTTACGTTCCCCAGAGAAACTTTACGTTCCCCAGAGAAACTTTACGTTCCCCAGAGAAACTTTACGTTCCCCAGAGAAACTTTGCATTCCTCAGAGAAACTTTACGTTCCACAAAGAAACGTTGCGTTCCACAGAGAAACTTTGCATTCCCCAGAGAAACTTTACGTTCCACAAAGAAACTTTACGTTCCCCAGAGAAACTTTGCGTTCCTCAGAGAAACTTTATGTTCCAAAAAGAAACTTTACGTTCCCCAGAGAAACTTTACGTTCCAAAAAGAAACTTTACGTTCCCCAGAAAAACTTTACGTTCCCCAGAGAAACTTTACGTTCCCCAGAGAAACTTTGCATTCCTCGGAGAAACTTTACGTTCCCCAGAGAAACTTTACGTTCCCCAGAGAAACTTTACATTCCCCAGAGAAACTTTGCATTCCCCAGAAAAACTTTACGTTCCCCAGAGAAACTTTACGTTCCCCAGAAAAACTTTACGTTCCCCAGAGAAACTTTACGTTACACAAAGAAACTTTGCGTTACACAAAGAAACTTTACGTTCCCCAGAGAAACTTTACGTTCCCCAGAGAAACTTTACGTTCCCCAGAGAAACTTTGCGTTCCCCAGAGAAACTTTACGTTCCACAAAGAAACTTTGCGTTACACAAAGAAACTTTACGTTCCCCAGAGAAACTTTACGTTCCCCAGAGAAACTTTACATTCCCCAGAGAAACTTTACGATCCCCAGAGAAACTTTATGCTCCCCAGAGAAACTTTACGTTCCACAAAGAAACTTTACGTTCCCCAGAGAAACTTTACGTTCCCCAGAAAAACTTTGCATTCCTCAGAGAAACTTTACGTTCCACAAAGAAACTTTACGTTCCCCAGAGAAACTTTACGTTCCCCAGAGAAACTTTACGTTCCCCAGAGAAACTTTGCGTTCCACAGAGAAACTTTACGTTCCCCAGAGAAACTTTGCGTTCCACAGAGAAACTTTACATTGCCCAGAGAAACTTTACGTTCCCCAGAGAAACTTTATGCTCCCCAGAGAAACTTTGCGTTCCACAGAGAAACTTTACGTTCCCCAGAGAAACTTTACGTTCCCCAGAGAAACTTTACGTTCCCCAGAGAAACTTTACGTTCCCCAGAAAAACTTTACGTTCCCCAGAGAAACTTTACGTTACACAAAGAAACTTTGCGTTACACAAAGAAACTTTACGTTCCCCAGAGAAACTTTACGTTCCCCAGAGAAACTTTACGTTCCCCAGAGAAACTTTGCGTTCCCCAGAGAAACTTTACGTTCCACAAAGAAACTTTGCGTTACACAAAGAAACTTTACGTTCCCCAGAGAAACTTTACGTTCCCCAGAGAAACTTTGCGTTCCCCAGAGAAACTTTACGTTCCACAAAGAAACTTTGCGTTACACAAAGAAACTTTACGTTCCCCAGAGAAACTTTACGTTCCCCAGAGAAACTTTACGTTCCCCAGAGAAACTTTGCGTTCCCCAGAGAAACTTTGCGTTCCCCAGAGAAACTTTACGTTCCCCAGAGAAACTTTACATTCCCCAGAGAAACTTTGCGTTCCTCAGAGAAACTTTATGTTCCAAAAAGAAACTTTACGTTCCCCAGAAAAACTTTGCATTCCTCAGAGAAACTTTGCGTTCCACAAAGAAACTTTACGTTCCCCAGAGAAACTTTGCGTTCCCCAGAGAAACTTTGCGTTCCTCAGAGAAACTTTACGTTCCCCAGAGAAACTTTGTAAAATATAATTTAATATTATACTATTTCACAGTAATATTATTATAGAGCTTATAAATGTTAATGTGCCGTTTATTTCAGTCAATTTCACTCATCTCAGTCTCAGCAATATAGTTTGGGAAAAGCCAGTATCATTACTGAGTGAACACACAAACACTATATCGCGATTAGAATAAAGAACTGAAGAACAAAAACAAATCAATCATGATCCTCGGCTTGATCACGTTGATCCTCGAAATGAAATTGAAAGCAGTCACATTTCTTTTAGAATTATTCCTCTCCGCATCTCAAAATGATGAAAAGCACATAAATCTGGCGGAGCTCGATGCAGTTTTTCTCCAGTTGATGCGGGTGTTGTTGATTCTGTTCGCTTGGGAAATTGCGTTTGAAAGCTGCGCTCTCTCCGTGGCTGTCCGACTGACTCTCTCTTTTCAAACAGGAAATATTGGTTTTTGATTTCACTTACATTATTTAAAACTTGACATTTAAACATTTCTTTAGACATATGTCTCATGATAAGTATTCTTTCAGTTGATTCTCTAATGATTATCTGAATGGTCGCTTCATGTTAGTTTTCTTTATTTTGCAAAAAGCACGACATTTTGTACACAAATAAAAATAGGCATTCTGTCATTTCAATCGATGTATTACCTTTAACTGTATGACGAACAATGACGGAGTATTTTAAATGTGAAGAAAATCCAGCAAAACGCTCCGACCCTAAATAAATACTAATGCATTATTTATCATTACAGTTCAAATCAGCATAAAGACATCCATTGTGATGTCTAAAAACCGTTAAAATAACATTATTTTTGATGAGAATGTAATGCTTTTCCATCGCAACAATGAGAAATTATGGGGCAAATGTGCTTAATTGTGAGGAAAATGATAATTAAAGCACAACAACATCATAATAGTCCTAAATTCACACTTCATACTAAATATCTTATTGTTAGGGTTCAATAGAGTCGGACAGATTCATTATCGATGATCGAGAACCGAACCATTGCGGTGTTTCTGAGCACATGTGTTTGTGTGTGTGTGTTTTATTGTTGTGTTGTTCTGATTGTTGCTTCTCTGCACTCACCATAGTGTGTTTTCATATGGATCCAGCAGTTTTTCCGGCAGACGGGTCTTTGATCCACAGCCAGTAATCTGGGATTAGTGACGTACGGATGCGGCGGGACAGACCCTCCATCCCCCCCGTTACTACAGGACCGCTGCTGACACACATATACCAGACAGAGACGTGGCACAGAAACCAGAGAAGATGAAGAAATGTGTCAAATCCCCGTGCACTTCCATCGCAACCATACCATTTTTTAAATTTGATCTCACGGCTGTGGAAGCCCACAAAATCATGCTTTGGCAAGCCATCATTATGAGATGAAAAGCTGAAATTATGATTCTAAAAGTCTTAATTATGACATAAAATTTTGAAATTATGACACTAAATTGAAATTATGAAAAAAGCCAAACTTATGACATTCTACATTGAAATTATGACTGTCATTATGATGTAAAAAGTTGAAATTGTGACATACAAAGTTGAAACTGACATACAAAGTTTGTCAAAATTATG